>CP135533.1:6954419-7018501 GCA_032402905.1 Khaya senegalensis | reverse complement strand
GGGCGGGGGGTCGTGTGGGGATGTTGTGGTGGTGTTTGAGGACGTGTGGGATCAATTGATATATTTTAAGTGTATTATGAATGCAAGTAATGTTTAATTATGGATTTATTATAGAGAATTGATACATATATGTCTATCTGTGCCTTTGCATATATATTTATAATTTGGAAGTTAAACTAGACCTTTATTTCTTACAAGAGGAAAAAATAGTTTTATCAATATCTATTAGAACTTTAATAGGGGAATCTATGTGGTTTTGGATTATTCAACTTGGATAGCAAATTGCCAAGGCAGTGGCATTAATGTCATACTTACACACGCATTATTAATGTTCCTTTTTCTTTTTCCTTAACTAGTTTCAAAGTTTTCTAGCATTTTAGATTTTTATGTGTTGGGATTGGAAGAAAAGCTCAAATCATTCAATGTTCATATGTTAGAATTTATCTAATTTTCCCATTATTTGAATTGCTTCTTTAAAAAAATGAATTGATCATTAGACTATCGGTGCAGATGGTACTTCAGAAGTGAAAGAAATTTCGTGCTTTAGCAGATGCACTTTTGTAGTTTCATGTTGAGAGTAAAATAGTTACTTATTTTTTACCGCATTTAGGTTGTTTAGATATTTTGTGATCACTTAAGTCAGTTTAAGTCCTGTGTGATCTTGATTAGGACCTAATTAATTAGTAGGAAATCTCTCTCGCTTTTTCTCCCACCTTTCTTTTTTAGTTTTCTTGATTAGAATTCTTTATTTTATTAGATTGGTATATTGTACAAACCTTTTGATTGAATAGATTGAATTTAGACAATAAATAACATGCTTGCTCTAATGATGAGATTTATTCAAATTTTTCTTGGTAAGAGCTCTAGGATGATTCTCTGAGCTTGTATTATTTTCTTCAGATTTTTTCTTTTTCTTTATTTTTTTTTCACATTTTTTTGCTGTAATTCTCTGCTGTGGCATATTAAACTTCTCATCCTAAAAGCAAAATCTAGTGTATTGTCAATATCAGTTCGTTACAAAAGAAAACAAGCCTTGTGCCATTCATAGAGCTTCTTATGCCACCGTTCTTGGTTTCAAAATAACCATAATTGTCAAATTCAAGGTTTCTACATCAATGTGCCCATGACAGCCCGGATTTATGAGTTGAGTCCATGTAGTAAGTATGGAAAAACCATTCTGATGAATTGCACTTTTGATGAAGACTTCAATGTAATTGGGATGGAGAAACATTTTATTCTGGAAAAGTCACAAGACAAGCTTGGTAAAAAGTTTGATTAAACTATTAGACAAATCAAGGAAACTGTCAACAGAAGACATTTTAGTGGGTGAACTATCAATAATACCTGTCAAAGACAAAATAATTTTTCCATGATGAACCTCACAAGTTGCTATGAGAGTTCAACATGGTGTAGCATTTTTGCTGGGACTGATGATGTATGTACCCCTTGAAATTGATGATTTCCATGTAAAATTAATTGCTACAACTTATGTTGATTGTTGATATCTGTGGAGATGTTACTTTTTGGTATTGACTGGCCAAATATTTTTGAATTTCACATTGTCAATCCGAAAATGAGAGGTGGTTGCATGTTCATGTTGGTATGGTAGTGAAGGAAAAACTGCTTAGAACTCTTACCATCTCTTCCCCTCCCCCTGGGCCCTTCCTTTTTGGGATAAGACTGTTTAGAACTAATTAGCCTTCTATAGGAACAAGGAGGAAGATGAAGCAAAAGATGAAAGAAATATGTCTTCTCTTCTCATTTAGTTTGAGAAGAACCAATTCACTCTAGGTCTTCTAAACATTTGACAGTTCTTTTAGCTAGAGGATTTGAAGAAGGATTCATGATAGTTATATGCAGTGATTGAGGCAAAGGACTAATTAAGAAGGGGCTAATTTACTTATAACTAACAGGCAGAGGGCTTGAATTTAATTTATTGGGGGCTTAACCATAATTTTACAGTTCAATTAAGGTAAAAAAGTTCCAGTGGGGACTTTAGTAAGTCCTCTGGTCACACATGGGCTCCATCCCTGGTAATATGTAATGACTGATGACAGAAATATCTATATTTAGAGAAGAGATTGTAGCAATTCTCCACTCAAGCAAGTGGAAAATACCAAAAGTTGTTATATTGCAAAAGTGTGTAGAAAATAGTAAAAATAATAGCATTGTTTCTGCTTTGGTGACAATTAAGGTGGTTGAATTAAGAGAGTTCAAAGTTTATGGTTATACGCAAACGTGTTTAGCACCTATTAAATCATGTGTCGTGTTCAACATTAATAGTTTAGATTGATTTTATTATTCTGAAAGTTCAGTACTTCAGTTACCCCACTATTGTGCTCATTATCTTTCATTAAAAAATGAGTTCTTATTTCAGTGAAGAATGCAAATTCAAAACCATGGATTTCTACTACTTTGATGCTAAGTTTTCTTGATCCATGGGAGAACTACTAGATGGCAACTAAAAATTTCTGAAAATGAATTTGGTTCAAAGTACATTTTATAAACTGGTGTTGGTGGTAGACGGAGAATGTTATCTTTTGCTTAAGTTGTATACATATTTGGTTATGAGATGGCAGTTAAATTCTTATTTGGTACTGATAAGGACTAAGTTGGTTATTGGGATTTTCTTATCCAATTGTTAAAAAAGTCTTTCTTATCAGTGAATGTATCTTATCAGTTAATGAACAAGTCTTTTGCAAACAACTTAATTGGAAAGGTTTGAGTGTGACAATAAATTTTCTTTGCTTATTTTAATATGGTGAAATATAATCAATATTCTGGTAGTTGAGATTCCTTGGAGGCTTTACTGATATTGAAGGTTTGTGTCTATCTTCTTCCCTTGCTTTCTTTGTTCCTGTGTCATATTTGCT
The DNA here is from genome assembly GCA_032402905.1 of Khaya senegalensis. Taxonomy (NCBI): domain Eukaryota; kingdom Viridiplantae; phylum Streptophyta; class Magnoliopsida; order Sapindales; family Meliaceae; genus Khaya; species Khaya senegalensis. The sequence goes on along the minus strand of CP135533.1, from coordinate 7,015,628 downwards.
TTAATGCTATCCTGTCTTGCATTGAAATTCTCTCTCTGAAAACAGAATTCTCCCTATTGTATGCAACATTATTCAAAATCATAAAAATAGCTGTAGTTACTATTGCAGTGTATGTGCACTGTTTTTAGTGCCGTTGATAATTGTGTTCTTGCAACACTTGCTGTTTCCTTTGTTTTTATCTACCAATTGTGGTTGTATAATAGCCCTAATTATCAAATTCAAGTATTTCCTGTTTAAGAAATGTGCTCCATTTAACATAAAATATTAGTAGGCAGAATATATTATTGTCTTGTCCATGCTAGTTAAATAGACTGCAAAATGGTATCTTATTTATTTCTTTGCTGTAAAGAACTCTATTAAAGTGGAATTTTATACTGAGAAACCAAAATAGTGTTCTTATTGTGATGTCATCCTTTCCTGATATCTGCCAAGTTTATTTCACCTATTTCTTGATGTCGGTGTGCATATATATACATACACACTACATGATGAATCCTTTGTTTGCAAAGCAGATTTCTACAAATGAAGGTTGAGGTGTCCTTGTTTCTTTGAGTTGCTAGGATTTTCTTATTTCCACCTAACAACGCTCTTGCTTTGCTTAGCAGATATCTACAAAAACCAAGGTTTGAGGTGTCCTTTTCCTCAGTTGCTGACATATTCTATGTCTTTAGGTTTTTTTTTTTTTCAAAAATAATTTATGATTGGATTGACATGTGCCTTCATATTCTTATTGCTACTTTATCTGGTATTGCCACAATTTTAGAATTGCATGGGCACTAGATTGGCATTTTGTTGTCAGATTATTAGAATTTTCATGTCTATTATTTCTCTCCCATTTGAAGGAATTATGTGCTTGTAAGTTGTCAGTGCATGGATCATATGGTGTAATTTTGCTTTGAGATTGATTTTCTCTCTCTCTCTCTCTCTCTCTTGCATTGCAGATTGGATTTCTCTACTTGAGATATGCTGCAGATCCTAAGACTTTGTGGAATTGGTTTGAACCATACCTTAAAGATGAAGAGGTAATTTGAGGAGTTTTAGCTGCTTTTATTTGTTTTAATCTCATTTAATGTTTCATTAAAGCTGGAATGCAGTTTTAACAAATGTATGGAACTAATGTGAAATATATCAATGAGGTATTAAGATTTCAAAATCATTTTATGAATGTTTGTGTTAAAAATATTATGACTTTGCTTTTATCCTAGCAAGATTTTCAATCTTTCAGCTCCATGTTTTTTGGCAATTAAATGTAATAGCATTGTATTACAATCTTCAGAAATTGCTTCCCTTTCACATTTTAATACAGAAAGTAATTATTAGATGGTCTGGCATATCAGGCTAAGATGCAAGATGATCACTATTATTTCTGTATGGAAATTATTATGAAAACATCTTTTTCATATTCAAAATTGTACCAGCAATTATTTTATTACTACTATTATTTTTCCCCATAAATAAGACTTATCAGTTAAAATTAAACTCAAAATCCAACGTCTGTGCTTGAGTAATTCAGTTATCTTCATTGGATTTGCATGGGATACCATGTTAGATATTCAACATTCTTTTGTGAAAAACCTTGTTTAATCCTATAAAAATTCACTAAATTTCCATAGTACACTTGTACTGACTCTTTTGCTGATTTGTTAATTGTGGTAATTCTAATGAATGTGCTCTTGGAAACAGCTGCTCTGAGACAATGAGCCTCCTTCCATGTAGTTACTTTGGATTAATGAACTGTCAGGTAGCTGTATGGGTTTCTCTGTTGAATGGAATTAGGTTTGCATTGACACTATGTTTCTCGGATTCTGAGTAGTCACTGAATTATTTACGCATTTGCATAAGAAAGTACTATTATACCATGATTATTCTTATTTTCTCTTCCTCATTCTATTGGTCTGTTTCAAAACAATTTATAACAAATGCCTTTGAATTCCTGTAATGAAGAAATGACTGCCAATAAATAGGTTAGAGGGGTGAAAATAAGGTGGTTATTTTGTTGATTGTTCAAGTATAGCCCTTTTATGTAACTAAATGTAACAGTGATAGTCTTGAGCTAATATCAACCTGTAGGTTTATCAATTTATTTATTTGGTTAATTAATTTATTAATTTTAGTTATAAAATGGACAGAGTAAAAATTGCTAAGAATAATTGCTACACCCATAACCAGCTAATGCAGTCTTTTAAAATAGGGACTTCAGTTCCATTTTCAAGAATTACCAAATATTTGAGGATCGAATATAATATAATTCATTTGTTAAAGAAATGGGTGAAAGACAATGATGCAATGACATTAAGATGTATTGGAGCTTATGACCATTTTAGTGTGTTTATTCTTGCAAATTATGAGAGAATTCTTCTACTACAAAGGATAAAATAATAAAGAAATAAAGAAATTATTAAAAGATAGTAAACATAGTATATCTCACATCTGATAGCACAACTACGGTGCTTGTGGTGGAAAAAGAGTCGCGGTCTCAAAAAGTCTTGACAACCAAATTATGATATGAAAGATTCAAGTGATTTGTTTTGCCTATTTGCCTTCCTGTCTACCTCCTTGAGTGGTTGCTTTATCATCTTTTGCAACAGTTATTTTTTTATTTACACATTTTTTTGAATATTCAGTGGCATATGCATAGAAGAATTCTCATATTGGATGCTAGGATAGGAGATAACATCTGGTCTTTGTTTCTTGGCCCTTGGATAACTCAAGGGCTGAGAAACAAATTTACAAGAAATTATATATTACACAAAAACAAAAGAGGAAGTTTTGCAGACTGCTGTATTGAATACCATCCTGCCATAGTGCCCTTTACAGTGAATGATGACCCTCTGCACCAGCCACCTTGATTTTATTATTTTTTAAGTTATATCATTTTCATTCCTAATGAGACAAACGATGAGATTAGCGGACTCTATATTTGGTTACGAATCTGAGAATTTTATGGACTTTCTCTGCTTCAAGCATTTCTTTGTAACATCGTATTAGTTCCTTGCTCCAAAATTGCACTCCGACTTTCACATTCGATGACCATTTTTTCTGATACTGTCAAATGTTTACCACAACCATAGTTCTGAAGGAGCCAAAGTCCATCCTAAAAATTAATATTTTTCTTCCTTTTATTTTCTTTATCAATCTAACAGACCAATGCTCTTCTTATTTTCTTTTTTTCTTTTTTTTTTAAAAAAAGAAATTTCAAAATGCATGTTCTAATTTGTTTTCTTTCTGCACAATTTCCATCCAAACACTTGTACCGCTTGGTAATAGAAAGTGATGAAGCTCAATAACAGGGAAAGTCGGTGGAAGAGAAGATCTGAAAGAAGCTTCTTTTTTCGTTAATCAATTCTAAATCTGTGATGCTAGAGCTTTCAATACAGTAGAATGTAGGAGACAGTGAAGAGAGAACTAAGAAATCGAGAATATTTCATAAATTTGGTTCTAAGCCCTTGGATAAACAAAGACATTTGTTATTCCCTGGCTTGGTGTCCAGATAATCATTTGGAAATGGTGTAACATGCGTTGCATTTCTCTTCTGTTCATTTTGGTGATTATGTTCTCCGTCAAATGGCTTTTGTTTCTGCTTGGCATGACATAGAGCATATGTCTGAAGTTGAGCCTTGCGTTTTGAGTATGATACAAATTGATTCTGAGTAGTTGGCTAGTTGCACCTGTAACTCGCTTGAATGGCTTGTAACTTTAGGCCTTGTAAGTACACCTGACCATCAACCAAAATTTTTACATTCTTTGGTTTTTCTTGTTGTGTTGTTTTGTTTTGTTTTGTTTTATTTATTTTGGTTTGATTGTGGGGGATTTCTTCTGCAATGTTAAAAGAAGTGTTTGAGATAAAATGTACATGTAAACACCCTTTCCCTATGCCCTGGGATTATTCATGGGACTAAATTTTGGTATCTAATCTATATTGTTTGAATCTAAATTAACAATTATTAATACTACTCAAAAATATATTGTAACTTAATTCATACAGCTGCAATCTTTTAGGTATCATCTAGCAAATGTTATATTCACCAAACTTTTAATTGTATGCTCATGAAAAACTCTAAACCTATTATTGCATCCCAAGAATTCTCTCCCGGTTCTCAGTCCTGAGTATCTCTATAATTCTGTAATTCTTTTTCCTATTTATTTCATGTATGGTAACAAGTCAAAATCCTATTATTGCATTCCAGGAATTCTCTCCAGGATCCAATGGAAGACTGACAACAATGGGTGTGTATGTGCGTGATTTGCTTCTTGGGCAGGTTAGTCACAAAATCTAGATTTTTCTGTACTGCAAATGGTACTATGCTTGTTATGTGTCTTTGTTCTAAGCGGGAGTACAAACATGTGCGTAGACACATTCAGTTAGTCATCTGTAGTTATTCCACCCTATGTTTCTTAAGCTCAGTTGGCTTCTGCTGATGAGGCCCAAATTTCTTGACTTCTTTTTTCATATATACACAAAATTATTATCAATAATTCGAATATAAGATAAGTGTTACAAGTGTGTAGTGGACCAGGTTTCCATAAAAGAGCAAAAACTATAGAGAAAGGAATACAAAAACAGCTAATAGCACCCAAAAATTTGTTTTGAACCCTGAAAGATCGCCCACCCTTGTAGAGAATTGAGCAAAACTATGCAATTAGCTCCCCAAAATGCTCTCCCAGTTAAGATGACTGAAGAAAAAGTGATATCTTGGAACGCCTTGTAAACCAAAGCAAAAGCGAAGCTAAAAGCCAAACTCTATCCAACAAGCCATCAATATTCTCCTCTTTTGATTCCTGAAAAATTCTAATGTTTTTGACTCCAAATAACTGATAAAGAGCTGAAACTGCACATCTCTATAGTCTTGGCTTTTCTTCCTATCCCAGTAGCAAAAATGTTCTCCATTAACAAGGACTCGTAAGAACAGAAATCTCTGCTCAATCTTTCCTACACAATGGAGAAATAAATGGTTAGAAATGTATTCACTTTTTCTACACATTGCATGAGAAGAGGGAGAGAAACACATAATCGGATACTTTTCTGGTATCATTTCTCTGGTGTTAATTTTCTTTGAGCCAAAGAATGAAGAAAGAATTTTATTTTGGGGGGAACTCTAGCTTTCCAAATCATTTTAAAATCTTTTGAAATCAGTCCCCAAATCATTATTAATTAGCTCCCTGAAGTAAGATTTGCAAGAGAACTTCTGAAAGCTCCAGATTCCACACCCTTCTATCTTCCGTCTGTTCATCAATGACAATATTTTCAATCAAATTCATAAAAGTTGCATATTCTTGAATCTCCCACTCTCTCAAATTCCCTTTAAAATTGAAGTTCTAGTTCTAATCTGAATTAGAACAGAACTACAAATTAGAGTAGATTGCACTATTTTTATTGGGCAATGTCTATAATGACTGTTATGCACTTATGCTAAGAGGAGTCCATTTTTCTTATAAATTCCTTTACTTGCTAGCACAAAATCCTCTGCCGTTAACATCTCTCAAACAGATAGACTGGTATCAAAGAGTTTAACATCTCTTGGCCATATGTGCCTATGCCATCATATATCTCTTCAATTCAGTTGGCCTCTGATGATGTGCCCAATTTCTTGACTTGAAGGCTCTTCAAACCCCGCTGCTCTTAACAAGACTAGGCTATTCATGCTGTCAAATAGTATAACAATGGATGGTTAATGCTTGATCAAATTGATTAGTTTCTTTCCTATAATGGCCAAATACTTAATCATGGAGGGAAGGCATCTGCGGAATTTAAAATAATTTCTGGAATCTTGAAGCACTGTCCAGAAGTTGACTGGAAAGCTGCTATGATTTAGGTGTTGGCTTTATTGCTGAACAGTCTTACCAGATTACTTTCTTTGTCAAGTTGAAATCTATGATTATCCCCATTTTATATCTCTTTAGGTTGTAGAAAGTGGTTTTTATATTAAGTGTTGATGACCAATGATAGTCCTTGTTCTCTCTCTCCCTCTCTCCATGTTTGTTTGAGATTGTTTGATTACCCCTTTTTATTTTCTGTAATAATTGGTTCTGTTTAAAGGTCCATGAACAGAAAATATTATGAGCTTAATGTGATGCAATTTTTTAATTTCATTTTGTTGACCACCATGAACTTCCATTCCACATTTTATTTAGTACTGTAGATAGCAAATGAGATTTAATACTGTATTGTGTTGTCCTATTGCAGTATTACTTTGATACCCTCTTTCCTCGCATCCCTGTTCCTGTAATGAGGCAGATTGTAACTAATCTTGAGAAAATGAAGCTCCCTTCAAAACACTCTGGTGTAACAGGTGATACCAACCGTCATGGATCTGATGATAGTGCACGAAGACCTCCATCTGTGAAAGCTGCCCTTTCAGTCTCTTTTGGCCAACGTGCTCCCCATCGTGCATCAACCAGGGACTCATCCCCTGTTCGTCGCACTTTACCACCACCCTTATTTGATGGAGCCAGCAGTGAAGATTTACGGAGATCTCCAAGAGATCGTCACAGCCGTAGTCATGATTATTCTGATAGGGAACACTTAGAAAGGGAGAGGGACAGAGACAGGGACCGGGACCGGGATCGGGATCACAACAGATATAGGGGCCGGCACAGAGACAGAGATCGGGATTGGGATCGAGATCGAGATCGGGACAGGGAGCGAGATAGGATTCGGGACAGGGATAGGGAATGGGAGAGAGAAAGGGAGCGAAGGCATGACTATGACAGGAGGTCCAAGGGCTTGGAGAGAGAGAGTCGAAGGGAATATGAGATCAGCCATGATGGTGGTGGACATTATAAAGAATATAGTTCACATAGGAGCCGTAGCAGGAGCAGAAGTAGAAGCAGGAGCAGAAGTCAGAGTTTGCAGACTGCTAATGCGCGCTTTGATCGGCATTCAACTCCACAGGGGGATGGAAGGGAAAAGAAACCTGCATCTGCATCTAGCAACCTGGCAAAGCTTAAGGATCTCTATGGTGATATAAGTGATCAAAAAGGGGAGGCTGGATCTGAACGGATTCCTAGGAGAGATAATATTGGTGAAGAGGTGATTAGGCTTGGTGGTTCTACTTGGAAATAGTAAAAGCTGATGAATACTTCATTTTCCAAATGCTCGCTTTTCATATCCAGGTTTAACTAACCTTTTCGGTCTGCGCAAGTGTTTTCTGTTTAAATTAAAAGGCTAAGCAAGCACCTTAATCAACACAAGTCTATCAGTCTCTCTGAATCCGTACCATAGCTGCCAGTTTAATGCATATGCAGTGCTAGAATGCTGCATGTACATTAGTTAGTAGTGTCATTTGGTACCTTGGCATTGTTACATGCGATGTTGATTCAAACAGTTTTCAGTTATATTTTATCAATGTCTTGGAAAATAGAAGAGTATGGATTAAATTCTGATTGGTTATTGGTCTTCCCTATTATTCATCATTATCATGACAACTATGCATACATTAAATACATCTAGTAGGTAAGATAGAAATCTGTTACAAGTGTGTATGGTGCTTCAAGTAGTTTGAGATTTGGAAGAGGAGAGATTCCTTTCTTCAGACAATAGCTGTTTAGGTCTCAAATATAACCTTTATTAGTTAGAGAAACTCGTTAGGAGCATGCACTGAGAGTGATGCGAGGGTGGGTGTAGAGGTAGGAGAAAGTTATGCTATATATCTGGACGTCTGTCTGTGAGGGAACTTTTTCCATTTTTTTTTTTTGTTTCCTTGTTTATCGCAAAATTGACATTTTTCTAGTAGAAGAGATTTAGGATTGTATTCAATATTCAGTATTTGGGGTTAAAGTCAATTAATCTTTTGATGTTTTGATAATCTTCGTTTCATCGCTCAAGTTTTCAAATATCATAATCCCCAAATGTTCGTTACTTTTGACTTAAAAATATTTGAGGTTGGTCAAATTCTTTATCTATTGGTTTTGAGAATTTGTTTGTGATTTGTAGTGTTTTCAAAAGCAAAGTTAAAAAAATATTAGGAGTCATATTTTTATTAATATTAAGTCTCAAATCTGCAACCCTGTTTGAACAAAATCTTGAACAGTTATTATCATGACTCTCAAAAATGTTAGAAGTTAATGAAGCCTTGTACAATTATTATTGCCGCATCGATGGTAAAGGGTTTGTGTTAGAAGAATCGAATGTTATTGGAGTACAGCACGAAATTTGATTAAGTAACTTTTACCTTTAAATACTCCGAGTGGATTTGTAAAGAGTGCCAACCACATGGAGGCAGGCGAAAAGGGGTGGGGCCCTTTTGCCATCTTCAAAAATTTTCATCTTGTATCATAATTTTTAAAATTCGATGGTGGCAACGGAGGAGGTCACTTTTCAAGTGTTGTGTCAATACTTTTGGTCATCCAATTCCTAAGGTCGTCTTGTTTTGCTTTTAAGAGACAATGCCTACTGTTACCTGCTGAATAATTAAACTTTTTTTTTTTTTTTAATTTTTTTAATAAAATTAAATATAAATATAAATTTTTAAAAAATTAATAAAAAATATCCTTCAACATTAATATCTTTATATTTAATTGTTAATTGACTAACTATAATAATAAAATAATTTAATAATTTTATATATTAATAATATTTTTTATATATTTTTTATAAAATTTTAAAAACTAACAGAAAATACATTTAAAAGTTATTTTTTATATTTTAATATCTAATTTAATTTAATTTAATATATATATATATATAAATTAGGTGTTAATTTTAGTAGAATAATATTATAAATTACTTACTTGTATAAAAATGTAAACCATTTAATTTAATAAATATATAAAATAACTATATGATATGAATATATAAATATATATTATAAATCACTTATTTGTATAGAATTATTTTAACTGTTATTAAATATTTTTATAATAATTGAAATTAGTTAAATTATAAATTTTTATTTTAAAAAAAGAAAAATTAAAAATTTTACATTTTTAAAAATAAAAATTTTTATAAGATAAAATTGAGATTTTACAAGTGCTTAACCCATTCAATTCTTCTTTTTTTTTTTTTTAAAAAAAGAATATATGATTTAACTATTTTTAATAATTATAAAAATATTTTATAGCAGTTAAAATAGTTTTATATAAATAAGTAATTTATAATATTTATTTTAATATATATTCATATCATATAGTTTTATAAATATTTATTAAATTTAATGGTTTATATTTTATATGAACAAGTAATTTATACTATTATCATATTAAAATTAGCACATAATTTATATATATTTATTAAATTAAATTAGATATCAAAATATAAAAAATAATTTTCAGGGATACTCTCTGTTAGTTTTCAAAATATAAAAGGGGGTGTAAAAAATATCACTAATATTTAAAATTATATATATAAAGTTATTTGAATTTTTTTTTATTATTTTAGTTAGTTAACTAAAATAGTATTTTTTATTAATTTTTTAAAAATTTATATTTATATATGATTTCGTTAAATCTTAGAGGAATTATTTGAAAATACTCCTAATTAAAAATATACACGCAACGAAGAATTAATTTTTTTTTTGTTTCTCATTTACGGATCTTTTTATTGTATATGATTTATGATAAATAATAATTAATAATATCAAGAGTATTAGCATGACATATCTTACACCAATCTTGAATCTTTAATGGTTTTTTTTTTTGAATTTTTTATAGACTCTTAATTTTTAATATAGTTTTGACTTTAAAGATATTCAAATCAAGATTGCTTTCATGAAATACAAACTTGCTAATCTTTCCAATGCCTTTAGAATTGTGTGAATTCGATTTTGGAACTAAAAGTTATGATAAAAATGTAGAGATTGTGCCAATTTCTTTTTTAGATCAATTACCCAAATGTGCGATCTTTATTGGTATTCATACAAAATATAGAATGAATAGATTTAATTTCACTAATTCAAGGTTATAGTTGTATTTTCTCCAGCTTAAAAAAAGAGACAAGAATTGTGATTTACTTATTTTGATCATAGAGAATAGTTTTTCAAAATGTTAATTTTTAAAAATTTGATTCATACAATTTGGCCTAAAGGTAAGAGGTACTTATAATTTTTAGTTATTTTTTTTTTCAATCACATTATAAGTATTTATATAAGAATATAGTCTAATCCTATCTCATAGGATTGTAAATTTGTTATCTAATCTAAATTAAATAACTAGCTGTCTAATTAATCAAATTAATTAAATAATATTTATCATTATGTTATATTTGAAAATATAATAGAAAACAAATAATTTATTTAATTACCTTTTAGGCCCTAACTTTTAGAAATTATGAAATGACACTATACTTTAATAATTATAAAAAAAGCATCAATATTTCCATATACATAGATTAGTTTAGAATTTCTAAAATTTTATTTTTATCAATAATTATGACATTACAATACCACAATAATTTAAGAATTTAACAATTAAGTCTTATAACTTAATTTTACATAATATATTTTTAATTCCTCAATATGTGTAACATATCAGGTTATTTCTTATATTGATGGCTATAGATTTCTTATGTATAGATAAATTAATTTAATTAATTTATTTTTAATTAACTATGTAATTAAGAAACTACTTTTTATAAATCAAGAGCAATATTTAGTAAGGCATTATGACTCTCAATTAAGAAAAAAAAAAATACTAATTTTAGTAAAATCTCTTCCGTATATAATTACTATATAATTTAAACCTTTTGTCTCATATATATTTGACAAAAAATTTTAGAGTATGAAAAATGTCTACTTTATTAAATCATAGTTGTTAAAATTTTTTTATTAATACTAATAATATAATTTTAGGGTATCTGAAATTCCTCTTAAAACTTGTTATGACCATAAACTTATTGTTGGTATATGCCCCAAGTTTCAATTGTATTTTGGATATTTAACATATTTATTTTATATATCATAATATTAATTTATTTTATATAATTTCATTATTACATATGTATCTGTTTAATAAATGTAATAACACTATTAAAAAATAGTAGGTTTAATTAGTTGAACATTATTATTAAATATCTTTAATTAAACATTATTATAGATAAGATAATAATAATACATAGAGACTAATATATATAGTGACTCATGATAACAAATTGTGTGTCATGATATGAGATATTAAGTTAACACATGAGTACAAGTTAATGAATTAATCTATTGAACCGACCTCTTATGAGAATACTACATGGATTATTATATGAGTACTATTAGCGATTTTCATAGTGACAGTGGTGTATGTAATCCTTAAACTTGAGATCATCATACTTTCCAATATTAAGAGTGATATATTTTGCTATTTTTAAATATCATCAGTAATAGAGTATATTATAAAGAAAATAATTGGATAAGTCATAATTCATGTACGGAAATGTGTATAATCAAAATAGAATTTGTCCCTTTTATATAATGAGAGTGATATTTTGAGTCTTTTAATTGAGTGAGACTATGAAAATATATGGTCATATTCTAATAAGTCAATATGTGATATTCATATAATTTTTTAATAAGTCTACTCAAGATATTAAAGAAATAGAAAAATTGAACTATAACATCCTCAACTTTCAGTATTCCTTTAATACCTTAGTATAATTATTTTATAGTATATATTGAGTTTTGGGTTGTGAAATATATAAGATAATTTTTAGAACTCTAGTTAGAGTCATTTTGACAAAAAATGATCAAAATAACGGTAGAGAGCAAAACTATAATTTCAGGTGGGCGTCGATGGACCAAATGAGAGACGATTGAGTTAAGAGTTGTATTTTTACTTATTACTGGAGGAAAATTTAGGTTGGATAATCCTAGAACGACAAGAATTGCTAGTTTATCGAAAAAGGATAATTTTACCGAAAAAGACAAAATGGTCAATTTGTCAGGGCTGTAAGGGTCAGATTGAAACCTAAATTTTTAAAAATATTGAAAGTATTGTTATAAGTATGTAGAAAAAAATAGTATCAAATTTAGATAAGAATAATCTTAGAAAAGAGAAAAAAAAGGATCAAAATGATTAATTTTTTTTAGGGGCAAAATGGTTATTTTATAAGAAATTTTTGAATTTTAGATCACTAAAAGTTGATGTAATAAAGTGAAAGAATTTAAAAATAACTTGAGTAGTCTCATAATTTTTTTAAGAGTTAAATATAAGTTTTTAAAAATTAATGGGTAAAAGTATAATTTTTAAGAATATAAAGTTGGATAAGATTCTTTGACTTTTTAAAATTGAATGAATTCAACGTTTTCTTTTTTCTCTTCCCGTAACTCATTCTCTCTCTTCTCTTTTAAATTTCTTTTATTTTCTTGAAAAAATTAAACAAAATATCATAAACCATTCAATTAAACATGTTACTGGAGAAGAAAAAAATTATTTTACACGTTAAGAGTTTTAATTTGTTGATAAAAATTCTTAATTTCATTAAATTTTAGTTTATGGACTTGTTGAAAAGTGGTTTAGATGGTGGTTTTATAATTTTAAATGGTATTTTAAGTATTTTTTTAAACTTGAATTTAGTATAATTGCCATCAACTTTGGATTTAAGATAAGAACCTTAAACCCTAACTTAGTAATTTAGAAATTTTGTGAAATTGATGCATGATTTATGAAATTGAGTGTTTAGGAAGTAGATTGGAGTGAATAGAATTATGTAAAGAGGAAAATTTTGGTTTATGCATAATATGACATATTATGTTACTATTTATGGAGCACTTCAATGCTTAATTTTAATGTGTTTTAATACGTTTAAATGTGTACAAATGTGTTTGAGAATAAATGGAATTGATAAGAATTGATTTGAATGTGTAAAATGGAAGAAAAATAGAAAAAAAAGGTAAAATGATCCATTTTAGGTACTATTTATTTAGTGTTAAATTATACTATTTTGATGTGTTTATGTGTTAATAATTATATTGAAAATAAATAAAATTGGTAGGAATTGGTTTAGATGTGAAAAATGGAAGAAAAATAGAAAAAAATGGTAAAATGGTCTATTTCAAGTACTGTTTATTTGGTGTTAAATTATATTATTTTGATTTGTTTATATATTAATAATTGTATTATAAAATAATAGAATTGGTAGGAATTAGTTTGAATGTGTAAAATGAAAAAAAAAAAATAAAAAAAATGGCTAAATTGTCATGTTAGAGCACTGTTCATTTAGTGTTGGGTGATCATTTTGGTCAAGTGAATGTGTGTTGGTTAATTAAGTGTGTATGTAAATAATCAAAAATTGATTGCATGGAAAAAAAAAAAAATCCCATTGATGGAGAATGGATATGGGTGTGGAATTTAAAAGTGTTTTGAATTGTTGATTAAATATGTGTGTGTGTGTGTATAAAATTTTGTGAAGTTAATGATTAAGTATTATTTATATTTACATAGGGATACATTAATATAGGTGTGTATGTGTGTATATATATATTAATAATTTACCTAAGTATGACTAATCAAATGAAAAGAGAATATGATAATATAAATGAAATAGATAGAGCAAAAATATGGGATATGTTGGGATGGGTTAGTTCTAATTGGTTATTGTGGTAGTATTAGATATATGAGATATGTTGTTGTTCTGATTAATTATTATTTATATGATTGAAATATTGTGATTTGTTAAATTATTTTATTAGGCTTTATATTTTTTACTGAGTAATTATAAATTACTCACTCTATGGTTGAAATGATTTTCAGGTATAGTTAGTAGAACGACGAAATCGGACAAATTCTTGGGACAATGACTTGTCAAGAGAGTTGGACATATAAGATTTTTATTACTGAAATAATTATACTTTTATTATAAATTATATTTTTAATATATTGTACATACTATAAATAAGTATATATGTTAAATTGTGATAAATACTTACTTTAATTATAATAAAAAAAATTTTTAAAAAAAATTTAGTATTTTTTTTATATATCTGTTTAGAAGTTATTATTTATTGTTTAAATGGGTATGAGATTCTCACATGAACTATATGAGGGCTATACGTTCTATGTCCATATTCATTAAAATATTTGGACTAAAGGAATTAAATTATATAATAACATTAATCATAAATAAGGTGATATCAAATTTTTGACATTTTCATTACTTGGATAGTCATGATATGTTGTTAGATACTACTCATCATTTGTAATATCAAAATTAGATTTTAGTATTAATACCAACGTTATGAGAATCTATTAAATCGCATATTAAGATTATGAATAATAAAAGCGTAAATTTATAAGATAAATTTTGGTATAGATAAAGAATTCTAGTTTTTACTAAATCTTTTTATGTTACTTGGATATTGGGTTTGGTTACACTAATTATTTAAAGTTAGGATAAATTTGTTAGTACAAATTTTATTAATTAGATTAAGTTTAGAATGAAAGGCTGGAATTCAATGGATTTGTTTTAAACCAAAAATCCTAAAATAACATTATAAATATGTGATATTTAGTGTTGTTCTAGGTGTTTTTCTTACTTTAATGTGTTTTTCTTTTGAGAAGAGAAAAACACAAGAAAAACAGGTAACTGTGACACTCAGATATAAATAAACCCTAATTTTTATTATCTCTTATCTTTGAAAATGTTTTATGGAGTTATTGGAAGGAGACTGAGTGAAAATCGATTAAATAAGTTATTTTGTCGGATAAGGGCAAAATAGTCTTTTCACTCAAAATTGAGGCCAAAGTGAGTTTTGACCGCATAAAAAGTCTTAGAATTTCATAAACATTATGTTGGTATATTTAATTTCAATTCGAGACGCGGTTAGTATATTTTTGGGAAGTCGGAAGTAAAAAGGGTAAAATCATCATTTGATAAAGTTTTGATTGATCAAGCTAGATGTCAAGAATATAAATTAGTATGATAGAGTGTGTCAGAAGGAAATATAGATTTTATAAGCATAAGAATGCCAAAATTTCTATTTTGGACAAAAAGGGAGAATTTTGCTAAAAAGGGCAAAATGGTCATTACGTTAAGGGTCGAAAGGACTCTGCCAAATTTTGATCACCCAGAACTCTTGTAAATGTTGTAAATAAGATATAGAAAAGGTGGAATTGAATTAGGATGTGAATTTCTCTATAAAGGATGAAAAAGGACCAAAGTGACCAATTTTCTTTATTAGGGGTAAAATAGTCCTTTCACAAGGAATTAGAAGAAAAAGTGGTAATTAAAATTGATGGACTAAAGTGAAAGAATATAAAAATGGCTTGAGTAGTCTCATAATTTTCTTGGGAGCTAAATGTAAGTTTTGAAATATTTTTGGGCAATAGTATAATTTTGAAAAGTATGGATTTGGATAAGTATGGTTGACTTTTCAAAATTGAAACAAAAGTTGTTTTTTCTTCTTCTTTGCCGTGAGGTGCTTCTCCCATTCTCTTTCAATTTTTTTGGACAAAATCAAGCGAAATCTTTTAATCCGCCCGATTAAACGCGTTACCGCTGAAGGAAAAATTGTTCTACGCGTCGAGAGCTTTAATCTGATGGTAAAAGTTCTTGATTTCACTAAGTTTCAATTTATGAGTTTGATGAAAAGTAGTTTTTAAAAGTGGTTTATGGTTTTTAATGGTGATTTAGGTGGTTTTGCGATATTGGGAGGTTTAATCAAACAATTGGCATATTTTAAGGTAAGGAAATGTAGTTTTCTTTTATGAAATTTGTGATTGGTGGTTGATTTGTGTAGGAATGGATTTAGGGATGGTGTTTAGACGAAATCAGGTATAGAATAATGTATAAAATGGAAGAAAATTGAAAGAGGGGCAAAATGGTAAATTTGGAGTACTGTTCATTAAGCCTCTAAATGTTATATTTTAACATGTTATGGTATGTTTGAATGTGTTAGGTATGTTAGGGAGTAAATGAAATTAGTAGGAATTGATTTGGGTGGACAAAATGAGGAAAAATTTGAAGGAAGGGTAAAATGGTAACTTTAGTTATTATTATGAAAATTTAGAAATATTTTGATGTGTTATGTATGTATAATACTTTATATGGTTGTTGGAATGTATAAATGAATTATTATTATAGCCGTGTGATTAGAGCGTGGTTAATAGAATTTAGAATAGATTGTAATATTCAAGACGTTGCACGTTAATTGTCATAATAATTATAGTAGTTATAATTATTATGTAAATTTTCTTTATTAGTAAATGATGCGTTGATATGGTTATCCATTAATATTGGATAGTATATGATATATTTATCGTAATAGTAAAAATTATAATTGTGATGAATAAATCCCAGTGAAATTGGTAGACTGGGTATTTGCGAGTGTATGTGATTATGGAAGTGTTATGAATTGTTGATTAGGTATCACTATCCGCAAGTGCATTATACATTCATTATGTGAACGAATTTTATATGCGCATAAAATCGAGATGTGAACGTTATTTATCATTTCGGTGTGTATAGGTGCGCATATGTGGTATTTATTGTGCATGGTTTGAGTATACAATAATTTTCAAAAAAAAAATGAATGCATGGTTTTAGGCCATGTGGTATTAATTGTGTGACTACATTAGTTATGGATCCGAATATTCAGATACCCTTCACACCCGCTGGCTTGGTTATAGCCAGATTATATGATCGATCATGTATAAAATATATGCTCAACCCGATAGACGAGTGGTGTGAATGGATGAGGGTTGGGCGAATTTACTTTGTGGCCACGATCCATAACTGTGTTAGCACGACCGATCATATATTTGTCGATAATTTGTTAAAAATGTCATGTGTTTTTGATTTCGAAATGCATGTAGATTTATTTATATTCTATATAATAACTATGAGCATTATGTGGATAATCATACAGAGTATAGGGTCGGAGTGTATTTATCTCGTCAGATTATGTTAAGGCGATATAAGTTTAATAACCTCTACGTCATCAGTATCGTACAGTATATATGGTAGGGAAACAAATTCTGTACTAGAATATTATGTTTCCTTAGTGAGCTGTTTCGCTCACCCTTTGTGGATTGTGGTTTTTACAGGTAATGTGACGCCGCGGGATATGAATGCGAACTCTTCTAGGCGTTAACAGGGCTAGTATCTTGATGATAAGGGTATTTTTTTTGGTGTTAATGCATAATTATGCGTATGTATCTATATGTATATGTGTATATATATATATATATATACGTTGGTACAGTAAACTTGTATTTTTGGGTTACATACTATGGATTATGTGTGTAACCAGGATATTATATATATCCAACTTTCGCACATATATATATATCTTTATGTTTAAAAAAAAAAAAAATTCAGATTATATCTTATGTAGTTGATTTTAAATAGAGGGGTGTTACAGTAACGCCAAAAGACATAAGAGCCAGTACTCTAGTTTTTTTTTCGTCGTATGAATACCATAGATATATAGGATCGAATCTATGTTCGTAGTTTGATAAGTCAATCAACATATATAGGTATGTATTTTTTGAATATAATTTCATTATTTATTATATAATGTTAGAATTTTATTGTATAGGTTCAAGAAAAGAAACTAATTTTTTTTCACATATGTATGTTATGGTCGTTTACACTTATTTTATCGTTTATGTCAAAGTTACACTTCTTGGGATGCTAACTCTTTGCTATTTAGAGCAACAAATCATTTGTTGATTCATCACAACCTTCATGCACATTTCTTATTACTTAATCATTACCCTATGCACAATCTGATTATGGAAGACAAAGGTGTAATATCAAAGTATACATTATTCGTATATGAATACATCAAATTTAAAAATCAGTTATACCATCATAACTTAAAGAAATCTCATGACATGTGAATAAAACTTCATATAAGTTCTTAAATAGGTTAGTTTGATGTATTTATTTTTTAATACATATTCATATGTTAGACTAAGTGAATTTATTTATTAGTAGTTTATGAGATCAACTACTCTCATTTTTCAAGTTATTAGGCATAAAATATATCAATGCAAACTAGATTTATCAATGTCCAAATATTAGTAATCCTAAGTGTAA
This sequence comes from Khaya senegalensis, assembly GCA_032402905.1. NCBI lineage: Eukaryota > Viridiplantae > Streptophyta > Magnoliopsida > Sapindales > Meliaceae > Khaya > Khaya senegalensis. The sequence continues at coordinate 6,997,669 of CP135533.1, read as the reverse complement.
AACTTGTCCTTTGGACCCTAGGAGTAATTTAGTCTTTTCGCATATAAACTGTATTTTCGTACATATATATATTTTATAATTAGCTAACATATTATTAAGGTTCATTATTTACTTTTATAGGTTGAAATTTTTATTTATTTATCTATTTTTATATTAATAAGAAATAAAAATTTTAAAAATTTGAAGTAAGAATAGGGGTATTTTTGTCAAATGGGCTTAAAATTTATAAAAACCCCTAAAATTTCCTTTTCTTCTTCACTTACCCTTCTTCTTTTTTCAATTTTTTCTTTTCTTCTCATCTTCTACCCTTTCAAAATTCATCAAATCCTTTACACCTTTTCTCAAATTCTTATAATATTAACTCTTTGTATAGAAATCTGTTTACTTATCTACGTATTTTAGTAAAGATTTCTCTTTCTCTCTCTCTCTCTCTCTAGAAACTAAAAAAGGTTTAAACCTTAGATTGGACAAGCTCAATCCAATAATCACTCACAAGTTTTCAAAGCTTTCATTAGGTTTTAGTAAGGTTTCTAACCATTTTAAAGTTCTAAATTTTTGTTTATATAGTTATTTTAATTTGAATGTTAAAATGGATGTTTAGGTATGGTGGTTTAGTTTTTGAAGTTAGACTTGGTTTTGATGTTTTGAGATTGATTATGAATAGCGTGTGAATGAAGAAATTTTGCCATAGGATTTCATTGCATGAAAATTGATTAAATGGCAAGAGTTTCTAATTTTGTGATCAAATGAGTTTTCATTATAGTTGAGTTTAATTTTGATTTGAAATATAATTTGAGACTTGATTTAGGCTTTAGAATGATTGTTTGTGATGTTTAAAAGTTAGATTTAAAGTTTGAGTTTAACCATTTTTGAAAAATATCGAAATTAGTATTAATGTGAAACAAAACAAATTTTTGCTAATGTTGACCCTCCTATAGTTTTTCTTAATTTATGAAAAATAAAAGCGTTTTTTAGTAAAATCTATTTGTGACAAAGTGGAAGTACTCTTAAAAAACTTTCCAATGAGTTACGAGACTAAATTAGAGTTCATTTATTGTGCCAAAAACACCTATTTCTTTTTTTTTTTTCTTATTTTACAGTGCAAAACTTTAAATTGGCATTGTAGCATTGGCATTTCTGTTTACAAAATCTTGATTTTATTGTAGAAATAAAATATAGCAAGGTTAATGTAGCACCCTGCAGCATTGGCAACTTAGAGCTGCAATGCTGAGCATGCTATTTTACTATTTCACAAACCTTTTATGAGCCTTAAAACTACTTTTAAATTGAGTGATTTAAAAATTATTGAAAAAGTTAGGGAATCTAGTTTATTTCTTAAAGAGAGAATACATTTTGAAATTTTAACTCTATCTTTTTCAAAATTGCTCAACTATTCTTAGAGATTATTTTTAACTAAAATTTTGATTATTTTTTTATAAATGATTTGGTATAAACTTGAGCCTTAATCTATATGTTGCCTTAGAAACTTATGTTCATGATGCATGTATATTGCATATTAGAGTAAATAAACATTTTATTAGAATTGGGTATTTACTATAAATGTATGTGTTCTTTAGGCCCTGATACCTCGGAAAAAGACCTAAGCCAGTGTGAGGATTATTAAGGAAGTGAATACCCTCTCTTAAACGGAGAGTAAAAAATGGTAATATTTAATTCGTTAGATAACTATTTTTAAATTTTATACTTTTATTTTAATAAAATTGGACCTATCTCGAAGCTTTCTAAGTTAGTTAAGAAAGCTAGGCAACTTGGGAGTACATCTTTCTTAGGTACAACAATTGTGATAGTAGCAAATAAATGGTTGAAAATGATTTGGTAAAACCTAACTAACATGGGATTAGACTATAAGAATAAGTTAAAGATGGCCACCCGATTCCTTGAGAATAATGTTACTATTTGGTGAAAAAATATGATAATTATATTTACTATTCCTCTGACTTAGGTAGATTTTCAAAAGGAGTTTAAGGAATAATATTACATTTCTTTTCACCATAGTTAGAAGTAGTAAGAATTTTTAAGATTAACATAAGTGGGTAAGACAGTGCTAGAATATGAGACTCAATTGAATGAGCTAGCAAAATTTATTTTTGAGTTTGCCTCTGATAAGAATCTTTGTGCTAAATTTGAAGAATGGTTAAATCTGAAAATTAGACAAAAAATGTTACTCATAAAGAGGCAAAATTATAAGACGATGATTTAGTTACCCATGAGAATGAAAAAACTTGTTGGAGAAAAAAGATCTTAGTGGAAATTTTAAAAAAGAAAAGACAGCAGTTTTTTTTTCGGAATAATACTCCAAAAAAAGTCATAATAATGGTTCTTTGGATAACGTTTTTGCCACAAGTTTAGTTGGTGCTCCACCTTTCTTTCTTTGAGAACAGCGACCATTCTAATTTAGGTCTTCAACTTTGGAGGTCCACTTACAGTACTAAATAAGTATTTAGAATAAATAGGTGTCAGAATTGCAAACGGTTCCATAATGGCCCATGAAACATGCCACAAAAGTGCTTTTATTGTGGGCAAACGTGGCATATCAACAAAAATTGTCCAAGTTTGGGAATGATAGGAAATGTTGGTGAAATTGCACAGATTCAGAATCCTACTCTTAGAAGGAACCAGTCAATAGCTTAGACCTCAGCCCCAGCTACTTATAAGTTTAGAATATAGAGTACTTCTACTTCTTAAATGCTCAAAAGGCTCAAACCCGAGCCCAAACATGTATTTTTATTCTAAATCAAGAAAAACACCTTGATGTGGTGGCAAGTATTGTGTTAATCTTTAATCAACAAGCATACATGTTTATAGACATTGGTTTTAATAGTCCTTTCATAAGTACCACTTTTGCAATGCATGCCAATAAAAATGTTTTCAGTGAGTATCTTTTCTATCTTTATATCACTTCTTTGTATTCTCTTTATAATTATGTGATGTGCCTTAAGTATATGTTTGGACTATTTTTTTATCAACCTTGATTTTTTAGCTTTCGTTATAGCTTTAATGTTATCAGAGTACATCAAAATTGCATTATGGCTATTAGCAAAAAAACCTAAGTTTGTGATAAATTTTTTTATCAAAATTACTTTAATAATTGCTTATGAAGTAACTATGTACTAGTGTCATTGATTAAGTCTGTTGTAGTAATTTACTTGGAATTCTTTTAGCTTACATTACTTTTTAACATAGCAAACAAGTATCAAGATTGTGATTTGTTATAATTTTTGTCAAACTGAAAGCTAGCATTACAATAGCTTAATATTTTGAGCTTAAAATATTTCCATAAATTAAGAACTTATTGTTAGTCATTCTTAAGTACTTAAAGATTGTCTTGAAATTATCTAGTCACCCTTAGCAAGATTAGCATACTCATAAAATTTAAAGCAAAGACATATTAATCTTGTACATAGCTTGATCTCTTCAAGAATTTTAAGGTACATCTTCTCAGAGGGATATATTCTATGCCTTACAGGTAAGTAACTTCTTTTTGGAATATTTTATCTCAAACCTTTTAAGAAATTTGTTTATGTATATGGGAATATGGGAGACCAAACAACCTTTTATATCCATCTCTATAGATCTTAGTTCTCAGAATATAGGTTACTTCTTCAAATCTTTTATGGAGAATTTCTTGGATAATCATAGTTTGACTCATTGAAGTATTACAATATTACTTCTTATTATTAATATATCGTGAACATATAGCACTAGGAATATGATTACACTATTTATAGTCATTATGTACATATAAAGTTCATCTTTATTTTTGATAACATTGAACTTTTTGATTGTTTTCATCAAAATGAAAATTCTAGCTTTAAGATGTTTGTTTTAATCTATAAAATGGATTGTTGTAAATTGCATACCATTTTAATGTTTCCTTTGGAAATGAAATAGCCAACTTGTGTGATATACGCATCCTTTGAAAGGGTTTTTTTTTAGAAAGATAGCTTTGACATTTATTTACCAAATTTCATAATCATGGTACATTGATATTGTAAGTATAATTATAATAAATTTTAACATGGCAACTGGAGGAAAAGTTTCATTATAACCAATTCCTTGAATTTGTTTGCAATCTTTTGTCGCCAACTTAACCTTGTAGGTTTGAATTTTACCATTTGCAACTGTTTTTCTTTTAAAGACCCATTTACACACAATAAAAATGATCCTTTTAGGTGTATCTACCATGTTTCAAACTCAACTGATATGCATTAAGTCCATTTCATATTTTATGACTACAAGCCATCTAAAAGACTCAATGTTAGATATTGCCTTTATATAACTAATAGAATTGTGTTAGTCATTAATAAATGATGTTTAACTTTTATGAGAGATCTATATCTTTTTAAAACATGGTGTATTCTATTAGACTTTTACAGTTTTGACATTTAACTTGTTCCATTGTAATTTAATGTCATTTTATAGTTTTGAAGTTTCATCAAGTTATAGTTTAGTCCCATTGTTTTTTTTTTTTTTTTGTAAAAGAAACTTTTTCTTTAGAAAAATAGTATTATGTAAAACAAATACTTTTTATTTTCTTCGATCATAAAAGTAGTATCCTTTGTTTCTTTTGGATACCTTACAAATTTACATTTAATTATTTTTATATCTAACTTATTAATAGGCAATTGCTTCACATAAGCATCATAAACTTTCATAAAGTATAAAGTTAGGATTTGATCGTTTGCTATGCCATATCTCACATGGTGTCTTACTTATTAATTTATATAGAACATTACTTAAAATTTAAATAATTATTTCTAGTGTTAGTCCCCAAAATGATGTTGAAAGATTTATGCCGAACATCTTTGACCATACTATGTCTAACAAAATAACAAAATATCATTATGTTGTAGTGTCCCTAGAGAAGTCCATTGTGAAATGATTTTGTGTTCTTAAAGATAATATTGAAACTCATAGCTTAAGTACTCTATATCTTGATAAAATAGTAGTATTTTAATACTTTTGTTTATTTGTTTATCTGTTTCTTTTTCAAATTCTTTGAATTTTTCAAATGATTTAGACTTATACTTTGTTAAGTACATATAATCGAAATGTAAATAATTATCATAAAGGCTATAAAGTTGTAGTAACCTTTACTTGAATAATATTAGATCATATACAATAGTATATACTAGCTCTAGTTATTTGATTGCACATAGTCATTTTACCAATTAAATAAAACTTATGAATTGCATATGATTCATAATCAAAAGGGTTCAAGTAACCTCTATATGCAATTTTATTTATATAATCAGGTTTACAATGCCAATGAAATGATTTTTTTAGAGTGTTTTTCTTGTTTATATTAAGGATAATATTTTTTAATTCAAAAACAACTTATTGCTCAAATATCCAATACCATAATAAATATCATCTTATAAAAATGAATAACTATTATTTTTTTATTATAAACTAAATCCTTTCTTATCCAAACAACATACAAAGATAATATTTTTACTAAATATTCAAATATAAAAACTAATTCACTTAGTAATGACAAAAAATAAGTTTTTATGGTTAAAGCTATAACTCTTACTCCGTTTCTCACTTGTAGGTTCATTTTATTTTTATGAAGTCTTCTATTCTCATTGAAGTGCTATATATTATTATTTATGTGGGAATAACAAACTATATTTAATACCCAACTAAAAGATTTGTTATTATTATTATTAACCTCAATCATCAATATATTTAAGGTGGAAGCAACCTTAGCATAACTCATATTCCAATACTTGTCTTTTTATAAAAGAAACACATGCTCTTTTCTTTCTTCTTGGTTGCACCACCATTGGGCTTGTGAGGTTGGCATTTTCAGTAATTTCCTTTGAACTTTGCTTAAGGCATTTCTTTAAATTTTTTAAGCCATTCATAAGCATCATAGAATACTTTGGTGGATTTAAGTCTTTCTTAGCAACCATTAACATATTAAGTAGTTTAGGGAACGTAGTTTCTATTTTATTCATATGAAAATTCATAATAAACTGAGAATAAGATTCTGACAGTGATTGTAATACAAATTAGTATCTTTCATCATGGATTGAATTGAGTCTTAGATATCTCATATTTTTCAGTGCTATTAGATGCATCAAACAACTCCTTGGAATGCATTGTAATTTACAATACCATCCATAAACGCATGTTGCTTGTCACACCCCTCTATTTAAAATCAACCACATAAGATATAATCTGAATTTTTTTTTTAACATAAAGATATATACATATATATATATATATATGCGAAAGTTGGATATGTATAATATCCTGGTTACACACATAATCTATAGTATGTATCCCAAAAATACAAGTTTACTGTACCAACGTATATATATATATATATATATATATATACAAATACATATAGATACATATGTATAGTTATGCATTAACACCAAAAATACCCCAATCAACAAGATACTAGCCCTGTTGACGCCTCGAAGAGTTCGCATCCATATCCCGCGGCGTCACATTACTTGTAAAAACCACAATCCACAAAGGGTGAGCGAAACAGCTCAGTAAGAAAACATAATATTCTAGTACAGAATTTGTTTCCTTACCATATATCCTATATGATACTGATGATGTAGAGGGTATTAAACTCATATTACCTTAACATAATCTAACGAGATAAATACACTCCGACCATATACTCTGTATCACTATCCACATAATACTCATAGTTATTATATAAAATGCAATTAAATCTATATGCATTTTGAAATCAAAAACACTTAATATTTTTAACAAATTATCGATAAATATATGACCAGTCGTGCTAACACAGTTATGGATCGTGGTCACAAAGTAAATTCGCCCAACCCTCATCTATTCACACCACTCGTCTATCGGGCTGAGCATATATTTTACATATGATCGATCATGTAATCTGGCTATAACCAAGTCAGCGGGTGTGAAAGGTATCTGAATATTTAGATCCATAACTAATATAGTCACACAATTAATACCACATGGCCTAAAGCCATGTATTCATTTTTTGAAAACTATTGTACACTCAAAGCATGCACAATAAATACCACATATGCGCACCTATACATACAGAAATGATAAATAGTGTCCACATCTCGATTTTATGCGCATATGAAATTCGTTCACATAATGAATGTATAATGCACTTGCAGATAGTGATACCTAACCAAAAATTTATAACACTTCCATAATCACATACACTCGCAAATACCAAGTCTACCAGATTCACTGGGATTTATTCATCACAATTATAATTTTTACTATCACGATAAATATATCGTATACTATCCAATATTAATGGATAACCACATCAACGCATCATTTACTAATAAAGAAAATTTACATAATAATTATAATTACTATAATTATTATGACAACTAACGTACAACGTCTTCAATATTACAATCTATTCTAAATTCTATTAACCAAACTCCGATCACATGATCATAATAATAATTTATTTATACATTCCAACAACCATATAAAGTATTATACATACATAACATATCAAAATATTTATAAATCTCCACAATGATAATTAAAATTACCATTTTACCCTTCCTTCAATTTTTTTCCTCATTTTGTCCACCCAAATCAATTCCTACTAATTTCATTCGCTTCCTAATATACATATACACATTCAAATATACCATAACATATTAAAATATATCATTTAGAGGCTCGATAAACAGTACTTTAAATTTATCATTTTACCCCTTTTTCTAATTTTCTTTTATTTTATACATTATTCTATACCCAATTTCATCTAAACACCATCCCTAAATCCATTCCTACACAAATCAACCACTAATCACAAATTTCATAAAAGAAAATTACATTTCTTTACCTTTAAAATATGCTAATTGCTTGACTAAATCTCTCAATACCGCAAAACCACCTAAATCACCATTAAAAACCATAAATTACTATTAAAACTACTTTTTAACAAATTTATAAATTGAAACTTAGTGAAATTAAGAACTTTTACCATCAAATTAAAGCTTTTGACGCATAAAACAATTTTTCCTTCTGCAGTAACGCGTTTAATCGGGCGGATTAAGATATTTTGTTTGATTTTTGTTCAAAAATTTGAAAGAGAAAGAGAGAAGCATCTCACGGCAAGGAAGAAGAAAAGTTGGTTTTGCTTCAATTTTGAAAAGTCAACCAATATTATCCAAACTCATATTTTTGAAAATTATACTATTACCCAAAAATATTTCAAAACTTGCATTTAGCTCCCAAGAAAATTATAAGACTACTCAAGCCATTTTTATATTCTTTCACTTTAGTCCATCAATTTTAATTACCACTTTTTCTTCTAATTTCTTATAAAAAGACCATTTTACCCATAATAAAGAAAATTTGTCACTTTGGTCCTTTTTCATCCTTTATAGAGAAATTTACATCCTAATTTAATTTCACTTTTTCTATATCTTATTTACAACATTTACAAGAGTTTTGGGTGATCAAAATCTGGTAGAGTCCTTCTGACCCTTGACGTAATGACCATTTTGCTCTTTTTAGCAAAATTGTCCCTTTTTGTCCAAAATAAAAATTTTGGCATTCTTATGGTTATAAAATCTATATTTTCTTCTAACCTACTCTATCATACTAATTTATATCCTCGACATCTAGCTTGATCAATCAAAACTTTATCAAATGATGATTTTACCTTTTTTATTTTTGACTTTCCAAAATATACCAACCGCGTCTCGAATTGAAATTAAATATACTAACATGATATTTATGAAATTTTAAGACGTTTTATGTTATCAAAACTCACTTTGGCCTCAATTTTGAGTGAACAGACTATTTTATCCCTACCCGACAAAATAATCTATTTAATCGATTTTCACTCGGTCTCCTTCCAATAACTTCGTAAAACATTTTCAAGGATAAGAGATAATAAAGATTAGGGTTTACTTATATCTGAGTATCACATTGCTTTTGCAATTTGATGACATAAAGCCTAACATTGCACATACTGCTTGCTCATCATCATCACAATGCTTTACCCAAGCATTGTATTTATCTTGTGTTACATTTTTGGTAGAATTTGATCGAATATTTTGTTTTTAGACATAAATCTCCTTCTTTTGAATAAGAATAATTCTTAAAATATGATAACGATCTATAAAGTTAAGCCCAATCAACTTATTAACATCAAGTATGCTTCAAAGAAATATATTGTTACTTATATTTTATTTGAAAACCTACGTGAAGAACAAATAATTTTATTAAAATTATTATATTGAAATAAACCATGGGATATTTAGACTCTTAATCTAATGTTTGCTCTCATTATTTTGTTTGAATTTTGTTGACCCTTTTAGTGACAAAATTGTCATACGCTAAGATCCCATCCTACTAAAATAAAATGATAACAATAGTTAATCACTCTATTTAAGTGTAATATTATATAGGTATTTATTGCCTATCACATCTTATGTAATTGCTAAATTCATTAAGTTGACAACTAGTATCATAACAACTCTTTCTAATCATATTTCGTATGAAACTTAACTTTTGCTTTCAAAATAAATGCTCATGGCAAGAGTCAACTCATCAAATATTTTGATTAAGTCAAACCATTATAATAATCAATATCAAACCTTTGCCTTCAAAAACTAAATATATTTAATGTCAAACTTGATCTTGATGAGAGCTAAGTAACCAAAGAATGAAAATAATTTTGGTTTTGATTATAATGATGAAAGGCAATGATATAGTCTTAAATTATTTAGAGAGATTATAATTTTTGTAATTTGTTTTAAACTTTAGAATAAAGTATTTTAAATGAAAAAAAATACACCAGTTAGGTTCCTAAGAAAGTGGTGGGGTCAAAAAGGTCCCACTCAAAAAGCAAACTTCTTATTTTCTTATCTTCTTTTTGAAAAAATCAATCTAAAAATGCATTAATCAAACAAAAGCTAAATTCTAAATTTATTAGGTATCATACATCCATTTATATTCATATATCATTTATAATTATAAATCTCATACATAATGTAGTCAACATTCCCATCACAGGCTACTAGTTGAATGATTATTAACTTTAATCAAAAATATATCTTTGAACCAACAAAAGAAAGTATTAGGTCATATCCTAGTAAATAACGATTAGAAAGTACTTTAAATATTTGAAATTTTATCTACTTAGTTCCTTGGTCCATCATAACTCCTTGTTTTTTTAGTCCATCGTGGTTCATGTGCACCTTCTTTTCTTTTTCTTCTTTTGTCTCTTAGGATAATAAAAATTCAATTTCTATTCTAAGTAGAATCTTAATTTTGTAAAAATTAATGTTATGATTCATAATTAAATAGAGAAAGGTAAGACACACATGACCTATTTAAAAATTAAAAATAAATTATAAACCAACATATAACCCTTTTATCCAATGCAATTGATTTGATCCATAATCATCCTTTCTATTCATTTAGTTAATATGCTTATTATAATTCTCAAGGTTTAAAAATCTAATTACTAACATAAATTCTAAATCTTTTTAAAAATTTATTTTAATTACATTAAAATTTTGTAATTTTGTAGAATCTTTACTCTACTAGAAAATATTTTTTTTATTTAATTTGAGGTAGTTTTCTAATTACATTAATAGATAATTTTCTTAATAATTTATAATTTTATTAGAATTGGGATAAACCTCAAATTAACCAAAGAATCAACATTATCATGAACAAGCAAGTACATAAACTATTCAAAAATAAAATAGGCTCTAATACTACTACTAAAAATTCAAGAACATATATGTAACGAAAACTTAAAATTTTTTTTGATTCCCATTCAAGGATTTTTTTTTTTAATTATTAAGATGGAATTCCTAAAGGAGTTGTTGAGAAAGGGATACATTCATGAATGCATGAGCTTGTGTGTAGTTCTAGCTTTGTTAACATCGAAGAAAGATGGAAGTTAGAGGATGTGTGTGGATAGCTGAGCCATTAATAAGATCACGATTGGGTACAAATTTTCAATTCTTAGGTTGGATGATATATTAGATAGGTTATGTAGAGTTATAATGTTTACAAAGATTAACCTTCGGAGTGGATACTATTAGATTCGAGTCAAGCTTGGAGATGAGTGAAAGACAACCTTCAAAACAAAAGACGGATTGTATAAACGGCTCGTGATACCATTTTGGTTATTTAATGCACATAGTACATTCATGTGACTGATGAACCATGTATTGAAACCTTTTTTTGAAAAATTTATTATAGCATATTTTGATAATATCCTAATTTATAGTCAGTTAAAGGAAAAACATATCTTACATCTATGCGAAGTGTTAATAGTTTTGCAAGAGAATAATGTTAACTTGAAAAGGTGTAGTTTTAAGGTAGAAGAGTTGTTATTCTTGGGTTATTACACCAAGATTAGTAAGTAAAGTTAGAAGCTTTTATGAGCTAGTAATATTTAATTGATGATTCATACAAAATTTTAGTATTGTTGCCACAAGTATTACTAAGTGTCTGAAAAAAGGAAAGTTTTAGTAGAGCGAAGAAATTGATGTAAGTTTTGCACTATTAAAGGAGAAATTATATATTGCTCTTATTTTAGCATTGCCTGATTTTGATGAACTCTTTAAGGTGCAATGTGATGCTAGTGGAGTAAGAATTAGAGCTATCTTTTCTCAAAAGAAAAGATTAATGTCATATTTCAATGAAAAGTTTAGCGATACCAGGCAAAAATGGACAACGTAAGACAAAGAGTTTTATTCTGTTGTGCATGCATTGAAGATATAGGAGCATTACTTGGTGAGACATGAGTTTGTTTTGTATTTTGATTATGAAGCATTTAAGTATATACCTAGTCAAAAGAGAAACAAAGACATGCCTGCAAGATGGTCTTAGATTTTGTAAAAATTCCTATTTAAGTTAAAATATAAGGTGAGAGTACACAATAAAGTGGCAAATACATTAAGTAGACATGTAAACTTGTTAGTCATTTTGAGATAGGAAATTGTGGGATTTGAAGTCATAAAAGAATTAGACAAGATAGATGATGATTTTAGTGAGGCTTGAGGAAAATGTATCAACGAATTACTAATTGAAGATTTTCACATCCATGATGGATTTCTTATGCAGGGTAATCAGTTGTGTATTTAGAGATCATCCTTGAAGAAAAAAATAATTAAGGATTTGCACGGAGGAGGTCTAGCTAGTCATTTAGGACGAGATAAAACTATGGCAGTAATGGTGGAAAGGTATTATTAGTCACATGTAAAGAGAGATGTGATCAAATACGTGCAACAATGTTATATTTGTCAAACTGGCAATGAATAGATTCAAAACACTAGCTTGTAGATGCTTTTACTAGTTTCAAGAAATATTTAGGAAGATTTGTCTATGGATTTTGTGTTAGGCTTGATTAGAACACAAAAAAGTATGAATCCTATTTTTGTAGTAGTTGATTGATTCTCAAATATGGCATATTTTATTCTTACAAGAAGATATCAAATGCAAGCAGAATAGCCAAACTATTTTATAAGGAAGTTATTCTTTTGTATGGAGTATCCAAGACCATTACTTCATATTAAGACAACAAATTTTTGAGCCTTTTTTGGCAACATTATAAAAGCTATTCTATTCTACTCTAAACTTCAATAGCACAATTTCATCTACAAATAGATGGTCAAACTGAATCAGTAAACTAAACATTAACTAACCTAATTTGTAGTATTTGTGGAAACTGGCCAAAGCAATGAGATTTTGCATTAGCACAGGCAGAATTTGGTTATAAAAAAGTTGTGCACAATGCCATAGAAAAATTTTTATTTTCTATCATGTACTCAAAGTCACCACAACATGCACTTAATTTGGTGAAACTATCTAAAGTTCAGGGAGTTAGTACAGTAGCAGAGAAAATGACTATTCAATGGCAAGATCTTTAGTTAGAAGTAAACCAAAAATTGAATCAAACTAGTGTTGGATATAAAAAGGCAATTGATTAACATCAGAGGGAGCAAGCTTTTGAAGTTGGAAATGAAATGATGGTGTTTCTATGTAAAGAGAGATTTTCTTTAGGAGCTTATAACAAATTACAACCTTAAAAATATGAGCCTTACAAGATTTTAAAGAAGATTAATGATAATGCATATGTTGTGGATCTGTTAGAGTCAATGGGTATTTCTAAGAAGTGTAATTTAATAAATATCTTTCCATTTCATTTGTATGAGAAGTCATTGTATCTAAAAATTGTAGTATACTTGAAGATGAGTTTTTCTTGAGGGAAATGATGTGTTCAATTATTCCTACACACCAAACTTTCAAAGGCCTTAACTTTTGATCCGAAAAAAGAGACGAAACACACAGCATAATAATGAGTTCATCAGTTGCGGTTGTTTTCGAGGTCAAAAATCTCCATTTCTGGGTGTTTTGGGACTGTTTTAGTTTAAATATCGTGGTTAGGGATATTTTTAGTATTTTTTAAGATTTTATGTTTTAGGGTTAGCATAAATATATTATTTTCTTATCTTTAATAGAACTTTTAGCATAATTATAGTCGTCAAGAATTTCTTTCTTTCAAGTTTTAAAAAGTTTATTATTTTTCGTTCAAGACTAATTAATTTCTTAGTTAGATTACATGAACTCGCTGTATTAAAACATATATTAAAAAATAGTAGATTTCAATGGCAAAAGTCATTGTATTTCAAATTTTCTTTTTCATTATTACAACAGTTTCAAATTGATTAATTTTTCATATCAAATTATACAATTGCATCATAAAACCAGTAAAACAAAATAGTTAGAATTATATTAATATATTTTTTTCCCTTCTTTGACTATTCTATTTTCCTTTCTTTTTTTTTGTTTTTTACTTTTTACTTATTTAGACTTTATTGAAGAAGTATACCTAATTATATTTTAATTCAAGTAATAACACCCTTGCTGGATGGTGTTTTTGTTTAAAAGTTTAATTTACGTAGTAATTAAGAAAACTATGATACTAAAGTCTTTATTCATTTGTACAATGACAAGATTAGTAGTAACAACAAATCTGAAGTAAACAAAACGAAAACAAGCGCACACACAAGGACAAGCGCCAAGAGCCAAGAGAGGCACTGACTCGCGTCAAGATAGCAAATTCAATTATGGTTTGCAGACTGGAGTTGCTTTGACAACAGTAACTGGACATGAAGCATTTGTAACCACATGCTTGCTAACGCTGCCAAGTAAAACGCTGTAAAATTCAAACAAATTAAGCCTAAAGTGAGTCGATCGGACAACTGTAAAGTTTTCATTGTTAGAGATCGTTTCCATCATTTCCTTGAATGATGCTTCTGCTGTTTAAATATTAGATGCTGTATTCAATTCAAGGTCCTGCGACAAACCCAAACAAAATAGAAGTAACACCTTTTGATGGCACCGAGACCTCCGCTTCCAACAAGAAGTGCGTCAAGCTTGAGATCTTCTACAGCATCACACAACTTCTCTCTTGGGTCCCCCTAGTAAACTTTGGCTACAACATTCGCCTGTTTAATTGAAAAAAAAAAAAAAATTAAACGCACGCACATATAATTTCTCCAAATTCAATCATGCAACGAGATGATTTACGATGTACATGTAGATTCATCCTACTCTTTTGGTCCTTGATAATGTATCTAAGATATTGAGAACTTCAGGGTCACACGTAAGCCCGTATTGCTTAGAAAAATTAATCTCTTTGAATTCCTCTAAAGGGACAAGAGCTGTAAAAAACGAGGAGTAAAATTAGGGGACTGTCTACACGGGTTTTAGAGCATAATTAATTGAAGATTAGCAAATTATATATGAATTCGTACGTGATCCAGTGTGCTCGAAAAGCTTCTTCCTGGTATGATAAGCATTCGGTGGTTGGACATGAACTAAAATGATACGATCACCAGAATCAATAAGCTTGTCAGCCCATCACTGGGCTGCATTGCTGTTAGGAGACTTGTCCATGCCAACTGCTACTGTAGTCGCCTTGCCCATAACTGATCTCCTAATTTCTCTTACAGTGCTACACGAGGAATAATTAACTAATAGATATCTCTGTGTTTGGTACTATCTGTGACCAACATATCTTATTAGTTGCCTTTACGTATAGTTGTAAAGTTGGAGGCTGGTTCTTGATGGTAGAAGTTGCTAGCAACACTTTATTCCTTGAAGATAAAATTTCCTAAAGAATATGCACGTAGAATTTAGCATAAAGTTTCAATTATACAATCATGTTGGTTTCTTAAATAATGCAATTCACTAATATCTAAAGTTGATGTATATTTATCGGAAGAATAAAAGTTTCTTGATCTATCTTTTCGGATATTTTTTTATTTTGATCCTCAAGAGATATTTCCTTTACTACTAGAAGTTTCTTTATTTTTATATTTTGATCACTAAGAGAGAAACAAAATTAGGGCTGTTTCTATATCACCAACTAACCATGTGTTATGTGCCGAGATATTTTTAAATATTTGCACTCAATCTCAATAGACATTCTATTAAGATATTGACATTTTTAATAAAAATCAATAAATTTAAAAGCAAAAGATATATAAATTATGTTTATATTTAAATTTATTAATATTTTAATAAATTAAAAATTTTAATTATTTCTTACCTTTATTTTTAAAATTTTATTTATTTTAATAAAAATAATTATCCTAATAATTATTTAAATAATAAATATATTTTATTAATTATATAAACACTTGTTATATTAATTAATTTTTTTTGATAAAAATACTTATTTTTATTGAAATAGCTTATGCATTTCATAATTAAAAAAATTAAAATAAACTCAAATTTTATTCTTAAGTTAAAATAATTAAATCTTATAAATTTAATAGATAATTTAGTAACAATATTTAAATTTATGCTGTGTAAATAAATTTGTTGACTAAAAAAATATTTTGTGTTTTGAATACATTACTTAGTTTTTTTTTTAAATTAATAAGTTTAGTTATATAAAATTGATTTTGAACACAATCTATACTAAATATTTATATATTTAAGTGCCTTGAATTAGTTTATTAAAAGTGTATTCAATTTTCAGTAACATTTATAAAATTATATTATAAATATCAATAATATTACTTTTTTTTAATTTAGTAGTCAATTTGTTTTATTAAGAATTGAAAGAAATAAAAATTTAATTACATAAATAATTATCTTTTATATAATAAAAATAAAATTATTAAATAAATATGACTAGTTGTATAAATTGATTTATATATAAAATATATATAAAAAAAATTTATAATTAGAATAATGACAAAAATGATAATAATTAAGTTTTTAAGGTGATGTTGAACATTTATAACAAAACTAACATTAATCATGATAAATTAGCTTGTAATAATATAAACTAAAAATAATATTATATTAATAATTATAAATTAACTTATAAATTTTATATTCCAATTTTTAGATAGTTTTATACAAATTATGATGCATAATTAAAAAATTTTTATAATTAATTAATTAAAATAATTAGTGCACAGATGGTTAAAATGCTCAAGATATCCACTGATGATATTAAATTATTGTCCATGAGTATTAAAGAGAGCTATCACAAATCATATTTGAGTGGTGATAATTCTTAAAACTTGCTATCTTCACCAAAGTTCTTGAAGATGTTTTGTTGCAATCCTTAATTTATAATATGTGTTATTTTTATATGATTTTATTATACTTTTGATATTTTGTTAGCTTTTTCTTTTATTTGTTTACTTTTGGCATACTTTTATTCATTTTAGTTATTTTTATGTAAAAAAAATAAATTCATAAAATAATAAGATTTGGAGTAAAAAGTAAGATTTAGAGTGCATAGAATGGACACTAGATAGAACAATAGTGAAATTGCTACAAGGATTTGAAATAGTGAGAAATAGTAGCCCCAAGATTGTAACTCTAGAAACTAAGGTTGCAGCTTTAAACTGTAGATATTTAAAATGTGAAATAAGGATTAAAAAGAAAATTTTGCTTTTAAAGGAAGATATAAAGAGAACATTTTAAGGTTTATAGGAGAGATTTGGACAGCTACCAAGGGAGCCATCAACGAGATTATTAAGATGAAAAAAAAAAAAAAAAAAGAGAAATAGAACAAAAGAAGAAGAAATTGAGGAGCTAAGAGAAAAGAGTTACGATGGTTGATGTTACAATGGGTAGGATATTAATTTCTTCCATTTTGAATTAAATTTATTTTATAGAGCTATGATTTAACTAAATTATATTATTGTAATTTTTATTTATATAATATAATTAAAATTTATCTTCATTGGTTGATTATTATACATTATTTTTAATGCTTTTAGTTAATTGATTGTTGTTTAAATAATTTAGAATTCATAATAAAACCCTAAAAAATGAGATTAATGATTTAACTTTTTGTTGAATGCCATAAAGTCTAGTAAGATATGAATATACTTACATGTTTTGTGTAACTATTGTATAAAACTATAGTACTTAATGTATATTTAAGTAGTATGCACCAATATCCAAATTCATGAAGGAATATGATGGTTGATATTTTAAAACAGTTTTGTGATAATCCTAAAAATGTCTAAAGAGTAATTCTGATGTCATATGCCATAAGACTTTCTCTTTATTTTAGTTTCTAGTTAAATTTTAGTATAAAACATCTCATTATTCAAGTCATTAAGATAAACTAAGATAATATAAATTGTTAGAGATCGTAAATAATCAACACTTATAAGAACAATACTCATTCCTCACTTTATTATTTATCTATAACAGCATACATTTGCATTTTCATAAATATTTTCAAAACGATTTATATATTGTACACTTTTGTCTTTTTTACAGCCATGCACTTTTTTGTGTTTAATTTTTGATGATCTCCATTCTAAGAATAACGGTTGTTGAAAATGTCTTAAGAGATGATGGTGACATGAATGATAAAATTAAGGTTCCATTTAGAATGTCAGCTTATGTAGTAAAAAGCAACATTGTATCTGTTCATATGTTGGAATTAGTTGTGCATACACATTGCCACTATGACAAAGGAAAAATAAGTTTACCATTCAATTATGCTTTATCAAATCAAATGACTGAATTTAAAACAATCATAGATTTGTAATTTTGTACTCTTGCTAGGTAGTTTGTTCTTTAATCTATTTTCTTTTATATGTAGAAATCTTCTCTCAAAATGAAAATCATCTGAGCATTCCTACAGCATTGTATCGAACTTTGCATATTTTTTATTTTGTGCATTTTCATTTCCTTTTCTTTAAAGATTTCCAACTTGATATGAAAGCCATAGATATAAGAGATAGCAATAAAGCATTAGCTCTCAAAGTGTTATGCAAACATTAACCACCCAAATACAAACTTTATACCCTTTGCCACCTTAATCAAGCTTACAAAATACCAACTACCTCTTATAGAAGTCACAAGTTCTTGCAAGCATTCGAGCAAATGCCTAGGAAAACTTCATTGATAATAGGCAAAACACACCTAGATGGATGATTGCTTTTGTTTATGTGGAGCAAAACATCACAACTTTTGAAAAATCAAAATATCAAACTTGAATTAAAAAAGACCACATACTTATGAGTTAGGTGTTATCCTCTATGATAGAAATTATCTTAGCACAACCATTCAATGTCAACACTTCAAGAAAGGTATGGATGTCTTTGGAAAACCTAGTTTATGCTTAAACCACTAAAAATTAATGCAACTCAAATCACAAATTCAAAGCATAAGGAAAAAGTTATTAGGTATGAATAACTACCATCACAAAATGAAATTTCTAATGGACAACTTAAGGATTGTAGTTAACTTTGTCTTAGCTAGTGAGATGATAATGTTCCTTATGGAAAGTGTTATGTTTAAATATGACTCAATAGTTGTTAATATAACTTCAAAAGCTATAAAACTCTCTTTTCAAAATTTTTATGCAATGTTCTTAAGCTTTAAAAATAGGATTAAATGATATATATCTTTAATCAATCTGAATCAACAACCAAACATTGCAACAAACTATGAATAAGGGAAATTTTTATATCAACAAGAAGTAACAGCAATAAACCATCTTGCTAGATCTTTAACAAAGTTAGCCATATAGCAGCTAATTGTTAGCCTAAATTTGACAAAAATTTCTCTCCTTTAATATAATAGAAGCAAGAACAGAAAGATAATTGTATTACAGCCCCATAGAACCCAACAAAACTCTTATAGTAATTGGACAGTGGGTTTACAAGCCACTTAACAAACAAAATCTCAACAAGCTTAATATGGTAGTAAAGTACACAAGGCCTGAACAACTTGTTATAGGTAATAGTGCTAAACTTAAAATCTCACATGTTAGACACCTCACCTTGAAAATTGTCAAACATTTACATGAAGTACCTAATACACATATTTAAATTCATGAAATATTTTATTGGTGTATCCATACTCATTCAAGATAATAATGTAATTTTTTTAAAAAAAAACTTAGGATTAAGTCATAGTATCTTTAGCATTAAGAAACCATAGTCTATGCTTTTTGAAATGTTAAATGTTTCAGATTTTGACAATAAAAACTTGAGAGCTAATAGTGATTTAGACACCTAGCATAGGAGATTTGGGCATGCTAATGCAATAGATTTTAAGAGAACTTTGTCAAGTTGTAATGCTTTCAAATTAAATGAAAACCCTTTGCTAGATCTCTACAATACTTGTCAATTTGTAAAGCAGACAAAACTAGTTTTAACAACATAGAAAAAAAAAAAAAAAACAACAATGCTGGTAGAAATATTTGATTTAAAACTTTAGGATCCTACTCTCTTAATCTCAAATCAAGGCTTATGATACTATATACTTTTTTTGATAACTTCTTAATCTTTACTTAGATTTACCATTGAAACAAAAGTCTAAATCATTTATCATGTTTGTTACTTTTAAAACACAAGTAAAAAGTTCTTTGATAAAAATATTAAGACCTTTTAGAGTGACTCAAGAGGAGAATATAAATGCTTTGAAACTTATCTAAAAGAAAAGGGAATTCAATTGAGATTCACTTGTCCAAACACAGATCACCAAATATGAAAAAATAAAAAATAAAAACATAGACATATTCTAAAGGTACGCTTAACTTTACTTGCATAAGGTGGAATCCTATTAAAATACTAGTGGGAAGTTGTTTAACATAACCACTCACTTGATTAATAGAATCAGTTTAGAAATCATAGAGAGAAAAACCATATTTGAAAATGAATTAAGCATTTACCTTGAAAGACCTAGGCAATTTATATTTTATTTTTAAAGATTGAAGTCATAATATTTGAGAAGACCTTGATGATCTCATAATTTAAAAACATATAAGATTTGCTCAAATAAGTTAATCTAAAAGCAAGCACAACTTTCAGCATAAGAAATAAACTAACAAAATAAGATGGATCATTTTTCCTAAACTAAACTTTATACATAAAAGTTTAGCCTTCAAAATTGATGTCTACAAGGGCTTATATGCCAAGCCATACTAAGCCTATACAGTATTCATGTCGAGCTAGGCCTAGTCTTTGTTTGAGTTTTGAGGCTTGTAATGGTTTGTAAAGTCTAGCCTATACTTATTGTGTTGGGCCTAGATTTGGGCTAACTTGCGAGCCTAAGCCAAAAATTTTAAAAAAACACCAAATCATCTCTCTTTACCCACTTTTGAACCTGCCTATGCCTTCTTTAGTTCTTCATCTTTTTCCTTTGATTTCTCTCTCTCGTACACTCTCAACTAAAAGCCATTAGAAGGGTAAAATGAAAGAAACTATTTTGATTAAATGTATTGGTGTAAGTTTTAAAATCAGTAAGGTAGTCATTGAGGTTGAGATTTTTTGAAGCTTTAAAGGAAAGAATAAGAAATCACTGAATTTAAAGCTTTAATTAGTAGTGGGTGTATTCTACTATCATGCTTTTGCTTCGTAGAGTTCTTAAAAAAGTGATCCTAAAGGATAACATCAACTTTCATGGAAGTGATTGTCAGAGTTTGTTCCTAACGTTGGACTTGAATTACTTAAGAAAGGGTTTTTGAGTTATTAGACTTGAATTACTTAAGAATGGGTTTTTGAGTTTCTTAGACGCACATGACATAAAATATGGAGCTAATACTACTTCAAGCAATCCATCAAAATGTTTGGTAGAGGCAGCCTTGCTCTAGGTGTAGGATTTAGCTAAGGTGCTTTTAGAGGAGGGTTTTAGTCTGTAACTATTTTATTGGCATAAACAAATTTTTCTTGCTAAAATATTGAAGACTTGAATGATAACAATATATAAATATTATTTAGTATTTTATTTCTTCTTTTGTTCTAAGTGATGTTAATGTATTTGTGATTTGTTAATTATATAATGAGTTTTTTTTTTTTGTATTTTTTAATATATTCACAATCATGGTATTTCTTTAATTAATGTTATGATATGTAAATAGTAAAATATAATAATTATTTAAAATTAGTAGTATTATTATTATATTTTATTTATTTGTGTTGTATAATAACAAAAATATAAAATATCAAAAAACACACATATTACATATATGATATATATATATATATGTATGTATGTATGTATGTATAAATATATGTGTTAAAATTGATACAATGAATGAAATAAATTAATAAAGAAACAAAAATTAAAAATATAAAATAATTGTCAAGTGGACTCAAGGGCCTTTGAAGGGCTTCTGCATTAGGGCTTGTCTTAATCCATTTAACACCTCTACTTGTATAGAAGCATTATTGGATACCTATAATATACCACTACTAAGCCTGATTTATTCTCTATAGTCAATAGATTAAGTTAATTTGTTTATAATCATATGGCCTTTAATTCGACTGTTTGTAAGAGAATTTAAGATAATTGAAGGGAACTATCAGTTATAGGTTAGAATTTCATCAATTATCAAACCTAGAATTAGTAGGCTTTTGTAATGCAAATAAGGGAAGTGATCTTAATGATAGGTCAATAAATGGGTATCGTGTGTATATTAGGGAGAATTTAGTGTGTTGAAGCAAAGAAGTAGCATATGGCAGTCAAGTTTAGTGTCAAATTAGAACACAAAACCTTAGCTCACACTTGTGCAAAAATTTTATGGAAAACTTCACTCTTAGTGAACTTAAAGTTAAAATCAAGAGTAAACCAATGATTTGGAGTGACAGCATGTGAGTGTTGCTGCCATTTCCACAAATGCTATCTTTTATACAAAAACCAAACACATCAAACTAAATTTACAGTTTGTACAAAGTAATAGAAAGGGAAATAGAAATCGGATACATTTCTAATGAAGAAAAAATTGCATACTGCCTAACAAAGTAGTTGACCTACAATATATTCATTCACTTCAGAAAAAAGCTTAAAGTTATACCAAGAACCTTGATGGTCACATGGATGATAAAGTTGAAGTAACACCCCAAATGTTAGCTTATGTTGTAAAGACCAACATTATACCTATTAGTGTGCTAAAGCTTACTATGCATACACACTGCCACTGCAACAAATGAAATAAAATTGTTCCATTCAATTATGTTTTATCAAATCAAAAGCTTGAATTTAAATCAACCATACACCTATAATTTTGTATATTAGTTAGGTAACTTGTTCTTCAACTTATGTATATGTAAAAATCTTCTCTTGAAGTGTCAATCATCTGAGCATTCTTGTAGCAATATGAAAAACTTTGCATATTTTTCATTTTTTGGTTTTCAATTTCCTTCCTTTTAAGATTTCCTACTAAGGAATCAATGAATCCTTAAATGGAAAGGATAAAAGATTTTTGACTTATGACACAGCTTAACATAGGAAAAACTATAATTAACAATGCGGAGAAGTTTGCTACAAGTTTTTTGAATTCTCCTTGCACTATGAATAAGAAATGTGAGAAATACAATTTTTTAATTGTTGAACAAGCAAGAGAAATGAACAATTTTATGAATGATCAATTAAAAAGAATGTTTAATTGATTGACATATGAGGTAGCAAGAGGAAAGAAAAAAAAAACAAATGGTATAAAGCATCTATATAGAGACTTTAGACTCTTCATTGTAAAATAATCATGCTTGATTCATTAAGGTCATTTAATTATGGATGGATCTCTATTAAGAATAAATTTCTTGATGATCTATCAAAAACATAAAAAAAAAAAAAAAAAATTGAAATTTAAGATTAAGGCAACTGTGTACTTTTGGTTATGACACTAGATGTTAATAACTCTCAAAGTTTTGATGGTAAAGTAGATGTAGGTATTACTTTGTCCTCATCATCCCTTTCTTTATTTGTGCCCAAATGCACTTTTAGTTTTTCTTCTCCCTTTTTTTTTTTTGAATTTATGAATACAAAATTTTAAACATTGCATTTCCTTTCTCTAAATTGTCTCTATAAAATTCATATAGCAAACATTTATTTGAGTTTCTAAATAGTTTTATGCAAGTAAATCAGAAAAGATCTAGAGATTAAAAATGATGATTGATCACATTGTGTGAGATAGTAGATTGCAAAGCAAGTAAAAGAACATGGCAATGGATTAAAGAGGAAGTAATGATGACAATGGATAATAGGCAAGAGAAACCAATATGGTATAATATGTAGCTATCACAACCTTAGCCATGAAGTACAAACCCAAGGTTAGGATTGCACCTTGATCCTAGGCCAAGAATGAGTTAAACGTGCTATAGGTTCAATAAAAACTAATGTGAACACATGTCAACTATAACACCCCCTTCCATTCATTGCTATTCACATGGCATGTAATGCATTGAAGTTGTCGAAAAGGTAAAATCAATGCTTTCTTATAATAAAGCAAAGTTCTTATTTGTCCAAAATTTTTTTTTTTTAAAGAATTGTTATACAGTTTAATAGAAATACTATTTAAAATTGCATAGAAAGAAAATTATATAACAATGGGCTAAACCTCAGATATATTATGCCTCATTAAAAAATCTTTACCTCAACTACACTTTTCGAAACTACTGTTACAATATCATAATTACCTGAAATATAATAATCCCACAAAGAGGTGAGCACACCACATTGCTCAGTAAGATAATATAATACTTAAATAAAGGAAGGAGCATGTTACCTGAATCTCTACTTGTCTTGGCTATTTCATACAATCACACATACATAATTAAACGCATGTCAATATATCAATGTACATATACAGACACGCATATGCTCAACGATGTACACAAGATTTCATGTCATATCATCCAGAACTCTAAGCACTATCTCAGCTAGGAATTTTGTATAAAGAGTCTCAGTCAAACTAATACTTTTCATAATATACCATACCACATACTATGCAGTCTCAAATAATATGCATTCTAAATGAATAGCTTCATCACCTGTACTCGTTTAATTTCTATTTCTATTTTTATCACAAATACTTACATGACCATATAAAATCAATACATAGATATTCGTATGGATAATAACTAAATGTCTCAGCCACGTAAAGAGAAACTGATCAGAAACCGATATGACCACACAATTTCAATCACACACTCGGCTCAAGATAACTAAAATATCCTAGGCACATAATTAATATCCACATATGATAGAAAGATTTCAAACATCTATATATACACAAGCAAGGGTATTAGTAAGTATGATAACACTTCTTTATACCCTTTCTATTCCCAAAAGGTTAATGCTAGTAATTCTTATCATTTATAAGTGATTGTTTATACTTAAAAATATCATGGACTATGGTTGTTACTCTAGTCCACAGACCTATTTAGAGAACAGTAGTGAATTGAACCTACTCCTTAGGGTACCACAGTCTTAATCTCATATCTCAATTATAAGTTGGCTTACAAACTCAGCTAGGTACGAGGAAACATACATGTCTGATTCACATATCCCAATTATCTCAATACTGATTCATTATCAGTCTATTTTATTACACATCCATATTGTCTCTTTATTCTTACTATATCAAGACAATTTGATAATTATACCATAATCACCAATACATGTCCATCATTTCTTATCCTATATTAGGGATTTTTTTCATCTACATAAACCATAACTATACCACTATAGGGACACATAACAATCAATCCTAATCATTCGCTAAGGTACACTGATAATAATAAATGTAAACTCATAACATCGTTCCTACATTATCTCATAACATATTCTACGTTATTATATCTTTACCATTTTCTCAACCACACGTGTAAACTAATATATCAAATGACCTGCATTCCACATAGTGTGCCTTTTCAGCAGTATCCTCAAGCATTTCACGTAATCTTTAATCTATTATGGACTCACACATATTCTTTTCGTTTCACAAGCATACCGATGAGCTAGATAAGATTCTATATACTTGAACTGAGGCGGCTTAAATATTGCCTAGCTTATTAGCTTATTTAAATTCTAATTCTCTTTTTCAAGCTGATATTGACTTTATTTTTATGCAAGATTAAGTTCCCTCTCAAGGAATTGGAACTTGTCAAGGTGTAATTAAACTTCAACCATTACCGTAATTCACAATTATAACAAAATCCAATTGTGACTACAAATAAGGGTAACCCTAGACCTTCCTTTACATATGAAAACTATAACACAAAGGGAAGGTCATAAATGGTTATATGAATAGTAATTCTCATAGAAATTCAGCAATGGTTTGCTTATATTTATATAAGCTACCTTACCTGCACAGAAAAACCAAGATAGTCTCAATTTTAAATGAAACACAGCGTCTTACTATCTCATCGCTATTCACATAAACACAAGCAACTTTTAGTAGATAAAAGTATTCTACCATGTAGTTTGAATTTAGAATGCACACGAATTCATTTGATTATAAACCGGTCATAATTAAGTAAATTATGGATCGTGATCATGATATTCACCGTACACTTTAATATATGTATATAATGGTCTTTTGCCCACTCCAAGTCCTTCAGACCGGCAAAATAAATAGTTCTATCATGGGTTGCACGTACCCAAGGGCGTCATGGAGAACAGCCGCTTCCTACCATAGGTTAAACATACCCCTCATGCACCATGGTTTTATTATCATTTCTCAATTGCTGTGGGTTTAACATACCGTGAAGGGCACTACAATATTATTATTGATCTTGAGCTATTGTAGGTTTAATATATCCCAAAGGGTACTATAGTCTTATTATTGATTCTGAGCTGTTGTGGGTTCAATATACCTTGTAGGGTCCCATAGTCTTATTATCAATTCTGAGCTGCTGTGGGTTCAACATACCTCGCAAGGCACCATAGTCTTATTATAATGATATTGCTTTGTCCTTAGCGGCTTTACTAGTATCACAAGAAAACTACCGATCCATAATTATTCTAATTATACCACATATCTACACAGATTTATTCTCAGTCTACTCCATCATGACAAATTGATCACTTTGCCCACATTAATCAAAAGGGCAAGTCAATAATTTCATAATAAGCAATATAATTACCTATGAAACACATTTACTAGTTTTTATCTTCTCAAAAAGACTTCATACGCATGGGTTTATCATAAGACTAGCAGTACGACTTCATACGCATGGGTTTATCATAAGGCTAGCAGTACTAAGTCATGAGAATATATTCCACTCCGGCATATAAATACACTAT
Source organism: Khaya senegalensis (assembly GCA_032402905.1). Lineage (NCBI taxonomy): Eukaryota > Viridiplantae > Streptophyta > Magnoliopsida > Sapindales > Meliaceae > Khaya > Khaya senegalensis. Next base: position 6,971,101 of record CP135533.1, on the reverse strand, counting down.
AACACTATCAAGATAAGCTATAGAAATATATTCCAATCCAAGCACATGGATACACTATATCACTATCAAAACAAATCCATGAAAATATATTCTAATCAGTTATCATATATTGCATTATTACACGCAATCCCAACATGTCATCACAAGTCGAACTATACTCAATACCTTGTTACGGCATAATAATTATAACACACTAACATATACACACATGTCCATCCAGACAGCATTGCAAAACATCAAGTGCAACATCTGCTCAATCATCTAGTCACACGAGCATAATTACATATGCATATACAAGCGCACCTACCATATAAATATAAATATACAAACATGGGACATACAATATTGTATAGGTATTTTAGAATACCTAATATAGTACTGCAAATCAACGAGAATAGTATTACGCTTATAACTATATATATATATATATAAAATATATATTTTATAACATGGATACTAGCACTTCTAATTACACAATCATGCCCATTTCCCGTCAATGGGACCTTTCTACAATTCAAACCATTGTTATGATAAACATATATATATATATATATAATTATATATATTTTATAACATGGATACTAACACTTTTAATTGTACAATCATGCCCATTCCCCGTCAATGAGACCTTTTTATAATTCAAACCATTGTTATGATATACATTCATATAATTACAAGTATTATAAATATTCAAATTTATTTTTTTATAATTTAAATATCATATTATCTTATTTTCGGGCACCCGGTGCCTATGCGGATAATGAAAAATCATTCCATAGTGGATATACACGTCTCAAATATTCCTCCGTACGCTACGGGCATCTCCTCAAAAAATATGCCAATACTATTTATAGACACTATTTAACCCACGAAATTTTAGTTTCTATTTCACGAACGGAACATACCATCGTGATCCTTGCGATGTCAGGATACTATCCATGGTGTCCATATACCACAAAACACAGATTTAAGTATTCAAATCACTAAAAATTATAAATTTTTAGATTTCAGGGTACTTATTTGGACTCTCAAATCATCATCGAAACACAATCCAAATTGAGATTTAAACATATCGCGTTGAAGTATGAATGTCAGAGAATACACTGATAGGTTCGGATTTCACTGGAATAGCACAGATCGCTAGAAATCTTACCGAAAAGACAGCCCACCAATCAGCCATCCCACGCCGGAATCTGGTGGCTGGATGTCGGATCTAGACACACCACCGTGAAGAGGGCGATGAGACGGTGCCAGACGCGCCAGCAGTGACGGTCAACTCTCCATGCACTGCAGTGAATCAACGGTCAAACTTCACACCGACGGTGAGGTGATCTGAGCTCTAGTGACGAAAGTCACTGTTCACAGGAGAGAGAGACGTGGAAAGGAGAGAGAGAAGAGAGAAAAAGGGGAGAAAAAAATGAGGTTATGTTGTCAAGTTTTTCGACCCCGTCCCGTTTATATAGTCATGCACGCACAATGAGAAATTATATCTTTTCGCTTTAGTCGCCAGATTTCTGAAATACTATATTTTTCGCTCACATAGTGCACTGCCCCAAATACAGGCCAACTCTCTCTGTTATCAAAACTCTCGAAAATACTATAATACAACTCTGTGATAGGATTCTAAAAAAATACGAATTTCAAGATGTTAGATCAATACATAATAGAGACTAGTTAGGCATGGAAGGCAGCCAAAGATAGGCTAACGTAGGATAGTGTGCGTGGAAGCAAAGGCAATAAATGAGAAAGAAATTTGGTGCATGCGTGGTGTAATGCACAGTATTTGGGTTCTAGGCACTAACGAGCTAACTATACAATATAAAAGAATAATGCATGCATAAATACATGATAGGGCTAAAATATGCCATTAAACATAAGGTTAGTTAGACTTCTTGGAGTAAGAAACATAAAAGTACAAAGCAATTAGGTGAGAAGATAAACTAAACGTGCTAGTGCATGACTGGTCCATTTATTGAACATTGGTTCACTTCCTAATAAAAACGGTTGGGTTGGTTGTTTAAGAAAAAGTAGAGTTTGAGTATGAATGAATCATTAACAAATGTAATTAAAGGCAAACTCTTTCTAGTCAAGTTAAAGGTTAGTGGAACTCTTGAATGTGAAAATTCATGTTCTACTTAAATAAAAGCAATTATAAATGGTAAACTAAAGGTAGACTTTAAGAAGCACTGGGAGTGCAAGAAGGCAGATTAAAAGCAAGATTTCTAAATGAGTTAGGAGTGTGTTGTAGATAACTCTTAGACATGAGATAAACTTTGGATGTGTTTTAAATTATTATCTATTAGAGTTGTAAATGAATTAAGATGCCTAATAATCCTAGGAAACTAAGAGTATTAGTTTCACTATAAATAAAGTCATTAGAAGAGCCCAAAGGCATGTTATGTGAAATTCTAAAAATGAATAATACAAGTGAAAAAGTATTACATATTTGTATTGAGTAAGTTCATTGAAAGTAGTAACTTATATTCCTTTTTTTTGTAAGTAACAAAAAAGTTAAAGGTCAGTGTCATCGTAAATGCTATCTTGCTAGTTCTTTATTGCTTTACTATATTTATGGTGTGTGTGGGGCTAATCTTACAAGTTTATCAAGCGGAATTTGAGAGTGTTAATCAAATAAGAATGTTTGAGTATCATGAGGTACCACTCTAAACAAAGGCCTCGGGATAGCAGTTTTTCAAATTAACAAGAAAAAGTAGTATTACTAATTCAATGCAATTCTTTGATCCCATTTGTAAGAAAGTTAGTAATATAAATTATTGTTGACTCATAAATAATTGTACTTGTTTTATAATTACATTTTTTTTAATTATTTTTTTTTACAATGTAAAATTTTAAACACCTTACAAAAATGATAAAACATTCTAACATAAAATTTGAAAAAAAGGTAAACATTGAATCACTAAAGTACATGATATGCAAAACTTGAAATATTACATAGAAAAAATAAAACATAAAATGTAAAATTTTAAAATGCCAAAAGTAAAAATATAAATGGCTGTAGCATAACTTCAAATATGTCATAGTCAATCTTGAGAATTAAATTTATTTTAAATAGTTATATTGGCATCAGAACCTGCCGAAAAGAAACCAAAAAGAAATGTCTATTATTTATTAACTATTTGAATCATAAATGTTACAACTTTAATTGGCTATGGCAATTAATAAGTATATCAATCCAAATTAGAGCAATTCAAAGTGGCCTTGATCCTTTGAACGGTGGAGCTAATAAGTGTATTGACAATGGCCACAGATTCCACGTTGACGTCCTTTGAGGTGTATGGGCTTGACACCAATATCTGGAAAGCCACCGTAAGAAGTGAACCGCCAGAGCTGCTAGAGTTTGCAGTAATATTGGTACTGGTTGAAGCTCCATTAATATCTCTTTGACGGCCATCACCTGATATTACAAAACCTGATGGAAGTATTGGAATGCTTGAAGAATCCTCTCCACTTATTGCAAGATTCAAAGATGATATGTCTATTGGAGCATACACTACCATTGACGCTACTATATCTACGCAACTCTCTTGAAGCATCACCATGTTGTTCTCTGTTGGTATGAAAGGCTGTTCCAAAAAGTTCAATTTTTTATATATTTTAGACACGAGCACCAAAAATATGAGGTAAATGACTGTTTAGCGAAACAAGTAAGAGTAATATTGTACATTTTTTATACGTAAGCAAAAATTGACATAAAGTATTAACTAATTTATGTAATTTATTCTAAATAAATAGTAGAAAGAAATGAATTGGAGCGTTTTTGAATATTTTTAAAACTATTAGCAGCGATCAGCATATAGTCTCGTCAATCATTTACTCGTATAAATATATAAAAGCAGAAAAAGGGAATTTTATATACCCGAATAATTGATGTAGAGTTGCCTGGATGAGCTCCGTTTGAGATATGTGCAACCTCATGCACAGGCTTTCCATTGGATAGAACATCCCACTGTCACACACAAATTCAACATAATCCACCGTTAACGTAAAATGTTGATTAACTAAGATTAGATTTGTGAGTGTTGCATTACTTACCTGAACTCGCATTTTCTCATCTTTGAAAAAATTGAAGACATTCTTAGATGGTAAGGGAAGCCAAAGGGAGGTAGCAGCGCTTACTACCATTCCACTGGGCTCTCCTGGTTCTATGCTTTTACGTACGGAGACTCGAACCCCACTATTATTTACTTCAGACAACTGAGGAAAATCTAATTTCCCTGACATGCTCAATATTCCACAAAAATTCTTCACCATCCTGTTTGCAAGTTTTATCATGCTCTTCCTACCTACGGGCAAGTTTATCACTGGAAACAAAAAATGTATATGTATTGGACAACAAATTAATGAATAATCCATCCGAAGATTCATTTAATAAATTAAAAAAAAAAAAAGAGAGAGATAGATCATTATTAATCAAGGATTATATACCTCCAAACTCATAACGAGTAGGTGAGTTTTCTGCCATTGCGAAAGCTAAAGACATTCTCTGAAGAGTGACAATCCACCTCTCCGCTCCATACGCAGAAGAACTACCACATATCAGATCTCTATAAAGCCGATGAGTTTGTGTTTTATCATCTACTTCTACATGTTCTACCCAAGTAATCTGCAATATTTAATCAAGCATCCAGAAAATTAAGTGCTCCTCTATTTGCTCAATCATGCAAAGTAGTTAACAAATCAATGCAAAAATAACTGATTCTGAAGTTAGATATTAGTGCCCAAGCATTAATTTGCACTATTTATTCATGTATTTGATTATTTGTTTTATATTTTTAAATACTTATCAAATTTAATTAGTTGTACCAGTGATTTTTCAATTAGTGTAAAATTACATATTAATAAGCATAGTATTTAAATTACTTTGCAAATAACGTCAAGTATTTTAAAATAAATTAAACTGCATAAAAGCTTGTGCATTTTCACCTTCTTCTTAATTTTTTTTTTTTTTAAAAAATTTTGTATTCCAACCCTCCATACTCACATTGCAACACGAATTAGGCATGTCTTGAATCATGCAACCAGAAGGAAGCCTCCAACAACGAAAAGGTGAAGTGTTGTCTTTAGGCCAATCGTAAGATACATCCACTATGACCCACAGGCCCATCTCGATCTGCTGACAGTAGCGGAGGAAGCTGTATTCCCGAGGCGGCACCAAAGGGGAAAGAGTGTGCATTTGTTCATGCATCTACATTATTCAATAACTTGAAATTGATAAAGCCCATCATAAAGAATTAATCAAGGTTAGATAACATTTAAAATAATTTAACAAATATGAGTATCATGCATGTACCAGTTGCAAACAAGCATTCCTATTTCCGGCCATTCCAGATTCGAGGACTTGAACTGTCCTTGCTCTGGAAACAATCGTAGGGAAAATATCCATCCATTTATCCTGTGAAATGATGAAGTCATTTTGTTTTCAATTAATTTTACCTTTCCACTCCAAGCAGTGATATTTTTCTGAAAAAATAAAAGAAATTAAAACAGTTTCGATGAGTGTGAGCACTAACCGAATCTAAGAAGATGTCAACCAATTGCAATGCATTCATGTTCACCATTCCTGAACATTTAGATGACTCGACACGAGCGCTTGAACTTTTAAAGTGAGTAGCCCTGGGGAAAATTTTTTCATAGCTGTCACGATGAATAACGTATCTTCCGTCAGAAGAAGACTTGATCCACAAAGGTTCATTGATCCGCAGAAGCCTAGTTAATTCATCCATGGCACTGGTTGCAGTCTCTAACATGACAGCTTTTTCAACGTCTGTGATTCCCGGAAATTGAAATGGCAAAGTAATATTTTCTGAATTCCCTGACGAAATATTCAGATCAAGATGATCCCTATCTGGAATTGGGAAAATTGATGATGGCATAAAATCAAGTACTGCTGATCCAGGACTGGGAATTGACAAAGGCACGTACGAATTCATTTGGGAGATTGGTTTGCCTATGTACTTGGCAAGAAGGTTTGATACCTTCTCATGCTGCATGTTGAAGGAAATTGAAACAAATAATTATATCTTACTTAAGTTTGAGCAACGCCATAAAAAATTTGTGCTACAAGAAGCAACACTACTAGCCTCCTCTTTTAACTGTGCATTTTCCAACTGTAGTTTCTGTAGACTACGTTGACGTTCTTCTTCTCCAAAAGGTGGGCCACCACATGATGGGCAAATCACATTCTTCAGTGCCTCTCTAATTGCTAGGTTTTCGCACTGGATTCTTTCATTGTCTGCTCGAAGAACTGAGTTATCTGCTCGCTCATTCAGGGCCTGAAAATTAGTAAACAAGAAATGGAAAATTACAATAATTGAAACATTAATTGTTTTTATTATATATATCTATATATATTTATATATAGATATTTATGAATATGTATGTAACCAACTCACCTTTGCTTGAGTCCTCTTGTTTTGAAACCAGAATTTTATCTGTTTAGGATCCAAACCCAATTCCCTGCTCAACTGACGTCGCTGATTTTCATCTGGGTGAGGGTAGTCCTTGAAAAATCTTAATTAATTGCAGCAAGAGAGAAATTAGTTAATTATTCGAAAATTGCACAGCCGCATGAACAGGTAAATCTTTGGTTTTACAAAACATGAAGACGTCAAATCATTGGCCCCAAACAATAATAAAGTAAAAGCTTCAAATTAACAAAAGAACAGCAAAAACTATATCGCCCTTAACGGTGAAAGTGAAGCTGCAGCTAACGACCAACAAAAATAGAACTGATCGTGTTTGCAAGAGATAACCAATGATCTTAATTAACATGAATGGAAAAATCTTAATTAATAATCTTCCACGGAAAATATATATAATAATGAAGCAAATTAACTTCCAGTATTTCTATCTAACCGTACAGAAGAGTAGCAAAGAAAATCCATAACCATGAAAACCTACCTTTGTATTCTGAGAAAAATTGATAACATGTGAAATTAGAGAAGAAAATAATTTTGTAGGACAATCTGATCTTACGATTCAAGAATCTGTATCTGGTGAACTGTGTGGCGATGGTACGTTTTTTTTCCTTTGCGAGGATTAGAAGCTTCTTGGTCATGTTCATCACCTGAATTTCCACCACTTCCTAATACAAAATTCATTATCGGCACCAGCTGAGACCACCAAGAGTACTAAGGTCTATTAAAGGTGGAAAATCTTGTCTGCATATCCTATTCATGAACTGTACATTTATATATAATTTGGACAGGAAATGAACGCCCCACTAACGTAATAAAGAGAATAAGATTCTGATTTTCCTTTCTCTTTTGGCCTAGGTTCCTTTATTAGCTCGTATTTTGTTTTTGGTTATACCATGCAACGACTAAAACATAATAAAAGCCACGGCGAAAATCAAGGGTGGTGAGATTTTGTTGCATATGAAAGCTACCAAATATGACCAATAATATGCTAACTGGCACTATTGAAAGCATTAATTTTTGATATGCTTCATTAGATAGGGAAGATAATGATGACATTCATTTTTTGCCTTGCTTAACGTTTTTTTATTTTGGTTTTCTGAATTTCTTATTGAAAAAAAAAAAAAAAAAACTTTATGTTTCCTGATGAAGCTAACTATAATTGATTGAACTGTTTTGAATTAATCAGAAAATGAATTTTTATCTTTGTGCAACTATTCCACATATATATATATATATATATTTCTTTTGGTTCATGGGAAAAAGAATTGGCTTTTCCATTTTATAAAAATGGGATGAGTACAAAAACTGTACTAATAATAACATTAATTACAATAAAAATTCACCATTATTTTATACTTCCAGCCTCTTTAAAATTTTTTAGCTTATAAATTAATTTACTTCGTGATGACTAAATAAGATAACATTTTCTTCTATATCTAGATGAATCGATATTCTTCCATTCTAATTCCTTCCCAATACCTCCCAAGGAAAATTCTGAATTGGATCCCAAATTGACAGGTTAATGTCAGCTTATCCATGCGATTACGCACTCTTCGAATGGGAATATGCTCCCCTTGGACCATTTGTATCTATATGCATTAAGATTCGGATTCATGAATCTCTCGATTCGAGAAATCAAAATAAGGGCCTCTTAGGATTGGTGTATTATTTTCTCTAATTTTCATTTCATAATTATTTTTCATTTCTGTCCTATCTTGATTACGCCCTATTCTCTCGTTCCACAAAAGTCCTTGGGAAGCCAAATCATACCGTGGATTGACGTTGGGAACTTCACAGCAAACCAGATGACACAAAAGGAGTTCAAGAATCCGTTTTCTTTCTATAAGAGCTAAAATCATTTATTTATTCCCATTCATAGGTTTGAGATCCACATCTATAAATTGAAAGGTCCAAATGATCAACTCTGCAATCAATTGTTAGAATCAATAGAGGAATCTTGCTAGGGGGAAAGGCTACATCCAGTACCGGACCAATGATTTGTGCGATCTATTCTTTTTTTTTCAAGCGTGAGACCAGACCCATAACTAGTGAGTGCCCGGTGGCTTATAAAAAAGGAGCACTTTTTCTAGGATGCTTTTAATGTACTTATTCTTTGGGAATACAAATAAATTATGAAATTAGCATGAAATGTGAATATATGAATTGTTTCATTATTCGTAGTGGTTGATCCTTCAACTAGATATCATTCCATTGAGAGATTTTTGTGCCATCTCCAATCGATAGATAACTCTTCTTAATATCTGAACTCATTAGTTTACCTCCATCTTATCCTTTGTCAAGAATGGATTGGATCGAAATGACTTTCTCGAAAAATTCATAGAATTAGAAGAATTATTCCTCTTGGACGAAATGATAAAGGAATTTTCTAGTTTCTTTCTTTGCTACAGTTGATAAAAATCGTTTTTTGCATGATGCATATGTAGAAAGCTTATTTTTTGCTAGTATTTAGTAGTGTATTTGCTCTTTCTCTTCCCCCCCACACCTCCCACCACCATTTGTATCTATATGCATTAAGACAAGGAAATAAGTTTAAAAGATCCACCATAAAAATTTTTCAATTTTTCTTATTTCTTGAAAATCAAGGTGACTTTTTGCTAAAAAAAAAAAAGGAAAATTTTATTTATGCAACATATTATTGAAGACTTATTTTAGCAAGAAAAAAATAAAGTCACTTCTTGAAAGATAAGAAATGCATATTCTAATTCTATTATAATTAACCACTTGTACAGTAGTCACTAAAATAACACTAATTTTCTTTAGAAAACTCCAAATTGTGAAAGATTTTTTTCATTGAAAACTAGAATCCAAAGCTTTTCAATCACATTACTCATTATTAGATTTAAAGTGGTTCACTTGCAATAACTAAAGCAATGTACATCCCATATTTTAAGAAGTCAAGTAGATGTCAAATTCTTAAAAAAGAGAATTATGCAAATCTTACTTGAAATAGAAAAAGAAAAAGAACCACTTCATGACTACTTCTATATAAAAACACTTCCTTAACTTCAAGGGGATGAAAAGATCAAGATACAAACTCAGCAAGACAAGGAAGAGTCTCAAGAAGGCCCTACTTTCTTTATGCTTCTTTCTTATATTTCATTTATTTTTACAATGTTCTTCGGTAGCTAAACTTTGTTTGTTAGGGCTAGAGATAAAACCCTAAATTAAAATCTTTCATGGTTTTATATTAATTTAAAAAATTGTCAGACTTGATTATGATGATTTTTATTTATATTGTGCTTAATGATTATTATTGCATGTTTAAAAAATTTGGGACTATAACCTTTATGTCTTGTGCTTGTAATATTTTCATGTAAAATTTGGAGGACCACACCAATTCTTTGTCTTGGATTCTTCTAATGTAAATAATTGTGATAACATAATAACCACATTAATTTGATTATTATTTCATAGTGCTTAATGCACTCTAGTCATGTTAATAATAACCCACACCAAGCGTTATTACTTACTTTCTAATAAGTGAATTTGAATCTCAAACCAAGATTAATTGATAATTGATGAAAATTAATGCATGTAACTAATTGCATGATTAAGAGGAATATTATTAATATTAAGTTGCTGAAATTTCTTGATTACATATATTTGTCATAAAAATAACAATTATTCGTGGATTTCTAAAACCATTGTACCTTTTTTTGATCGATTTCTTGTTTTTAACTTGTTATCTTGGAAATTTTTTATTTTTTATTTTTTGCTATTTTTTTAATTCAATTAAACCTTTATACTCTTTATTTTACATACATACATAAATACATACATACATAAATACATACATACATACATACATACATACATACATATATATATATATATATATACATACATACATACATATATATATATACATATATATATTGCATTAGATCATTTTAGGGTTTAGTAATAAAAAAATATTAATTTAACCAATTCTCTGTGATATTGACCTTATGAGAATACTTATCATATTAAAAACGATTTTTATACTTACAAGTTTTAATTTGAATTCTAAAACACTTAAATTAACATTACTAGAATTTAACAACATTTTTAAAATCAAAGATGAAGAAATACACTTAAAGATGCATTTTGAGGAACTTTTGAAGAAAAAAAATAATTAAAGGTGTATTAGGATTTTTTTAACCTAAGGTTCATACAAGTCTAGATTTTCATGATATCAAACTACAATTTTCATAATAATAAGGGATAATGATTTACTCTCACTAGTTATTTAAGATGCATGATTTTAAAATTTGAGAACAAGTTCAAGAATCAAAGAGTTCAAGATATATCCTTATAGTTTATCATTGTAGTAAAGCTAATTTGTCTTTGATTTTTGTGATTACTAAGCAAATATAATTTCAAATATTTTCAACCTTGATTTCACCAAAAATTTTTTAAATTGATAGATTTTTTATACTTCATAAAAATCAATATTTTAAATATTCAAAGAAAGTTACTATTTATTAAATTGAAATTTTATATTTGCATTTTCATAATCACAAATGGTGGATGAATAGTGAATTTGTGAATAATAAATTGGTTTAATAGTGAACCTATGAGAGTAATAGTGGAATATTAGATTAGTGAATAATGAATTTGAATTTTTATTTGGAAATAAAGAAAATTGATTATAATAGCTAGTTTTTGTTTGAAATTGAATGAAAAAAAATTAGTCATACAAGGTAATTTGTATTTGAAGTTGATAACAATTATTTTTTTATTTCTTAAGTTAAAACTTGCTTTCATTCATGAGGTTTAGTGGATTCCTCATGATCGGTTGGTTTGGAGACATGGACATAGGTTAGAGTTGTTAAACCATGTAAAACTATCATGTTAAATTGATCGATTGAATTATTTACTTATTGCACATATTTGCTTACACAATAACACTTCAATAATATTATTTACTTATTGCACATATTTGCTTACACAATAACACTTCAATAATATTATTTACTTATTGGTCGATTGAATTTATTTATTAAATTGATTGTAATTAATTTATAGTTGCATATTCATTAGTTAGAGAAATTTTTTCCATAATAGATGAATTTTTGCTTTAAAAAAAAAATTCAATCAGCTCTGTTTTAAATTGCCTAGTTAGAATTTCGTTGGTATCAGACCTAAGTACTCTAGAAAAGGTCTTAACTTTCTTATAGTGATTCATTGCGACTTATGGTATTTCATCTAATTCAAAGGGCCAATCAATACCTAGACCCTTTAGTCTCTGATGGTACCAATTATAACTATAGGAGAAATAGGATGAGAACTTTTCTTCAAGCTACCGATTATGATCTTTGGAATATTGTTCAAAATTATCCACACATTCTCAAGAAAAAAGATAATGAAGGTAAAGAAATGCTCATGTCAAAAAAAAAAAAAAGGAACGATGTGACATTAGAAAAATAACTACAAATGTTAAAGCCATAAAACATCTCTTTTGTGCAATAGATAGAAAGGAATTAAATAGAATTTTTTAGTACAAAATCGCTCATGACATTGGGCATGCTTTAGATGTTTTATACGAAGGTACCAACTAAGGAGTCTAAAATTAGTATAATCACTAGAGAGTACAAGTTATTCAAGATGGAGATCAATGAATCTATTTGTGACATATTTATTCATTTTACATATATTGTTATTCAATTGAACTCACTTGAAAATGCCACTCAAATAGTGAACAAGTGAAGACAATTTCTAGCTCATTACTAAAGGAATGGTGCGCTAATACCACAAAATTAAGGAAGCTAAAGACCATAACATTCTTACACTTGATGATCTCATTTACACTTTAATGGTCTATAAAGTCAAGCTAAAAGATTATGAGAGTGATGAAGTAAAGATGCCAGTATTGATGAAGATGAAAATGAAGATGCAGCATTAATGACAAGAAAGTTCAAGAAGTTTCTTAAAGCAAATAAGTAAATAGCAAAAAGAAACTATAGAGACTCAAAGAAATATTTTTACAAGGTGGTGAAACGAAAGAAAAAGCAAATAATTTATTATGAATGCAAAAGGCTGGGACACAAATTTTGATTGCCATCATATTAACAAGAAGACAAGAAGAAGGCAATAAAGGTTACATGGGATGATGGTAATGAAGATTCATCTAATGAAGAAGAAGCTTGTGAGATTTCAAGGTTTGCTCTCATGGCCGCAAAAGGTAAGAAGATCGATAATCTTAATGAGGTAAATTATCAATATTCTTATGATGACTTTCTTGAGGTATTTCAATTATTACATATTGAGTTAAAAATCATTGCATAAAAAAATGTCTCTATTAAAAAGAAGTTGCATATCTTTCAATTGCAAATGAAAATCTGCAAAGCAAGATAATGGAAGTTTGAAAAACAAAATTGATTGTTTACAAGAGAAGACAACAATTTGTAAACAAGAGATAAGTTTTTTAAGAAGAAATTGAATCTATACAACAAATGCTAAGTGACAACTCAAAAATTGACGATTTAATAAAAGAAAATAAGGCACTCAAAAAAATGACCATTGATTTTATTAAATTGTTTTTAAATTCACCAGTGATTAAAAAAATGGATAAATGGTTCTCAAATATGTATTTTTGACAAAAGAGGCATTAGGTACAAGCCTTACCTTAAGTTAAAATATTACAAAAATTATTTTGTAGACACCACCTCTAGCATTAATAAACTTCAAGTCACTTACAAAATTATAATGAAAAAAGGTCACAAAATTTATAATTTTCCTATTAAGAAAAACTTTAGGGTGTAAAGAAGAAAAGAAATAAATGATTCTTGGATAATGGAAGCACAAGACACAAGATCGGCAACTACTTGAATTTCTTTAGCTTCAACACCATAAAAAATGGAGGAAATGAGACATTTGGAGGCAATGTAAAAGGGAGAATTATTGGAGTATGTAATGTTGGTAAGGATTCTTCAACTCTTATTGAAAATGTTTATTTAGTAGAAACTTTGAAGCATAATTTACTTAGCAATAATCATTTGTGTGATAAAGGTTATCAAATCATTTTTAAAACAACTTGTTGTGTTATTGAAAATATGAGTACTGAAAAACAACTATAGGAAAAAAAATAAAAATGTCTCACTATTGATTTTGAATATGCATTAACAAATGAAAAATGTTTTTTAGCATTGTATGATAATAGTTAGTTATGGCATAGAAAACTAGATCATGCAAGTATTTATTTAAGCTCAGGATCAAGTTAATGATTCAATCTCAAGATATTAGCTTAGATAATCATTATAGCTTATCATTGTTATAAAGCTAATTAGACTTGATGTTGAAAATCGCTAAGAAAATATGAACTCAAATATTTTTCAACATTGATTTCACTTGATTCTATTAAATTTTTTAATTTTTTTATACTTGGTGAAATATCAATATTTTAATTATTTTAGAAAAGTTAAATCTTTAAATTTAAATATTTATCTATGCATTTCCAAAATTATATATTTTGAACAAATAATGAATTTGGTGAATAATGAATTGATGAAATAATGAACCAATCTAACAAAGAACTGAACAATAGTGATCTTGTAAATACTAACAAGTCCAATATTAGACTAGTGAGCAGTGAAAATTTTTATTTAGAAATTGAATATTCAGTTATAATGGCTACTTTTTGTCGATCATTGCGACTAGCTTTTGCTTAAAATTGAAAAACTAATAGTCATTACAACAAATTTTTTAGAATTTATACAAACTCATTTCTATCATATTTTTCAAAAATCATCTCCTTACACTTGCTTTTATTTTATCTTGAAGTGTTCTTGAGCTCGAACTTGCATCTATTCAAAACTTTTAACAAATTTGTGTTATACTTTTGTCACTCTTATGAAGAGACCTTAAGTTAAGTGATATCTTTAGTAATCTTTGCATAAATATTTAGCGTGGGATACACTTGGAATTAAGGCCAAGAATTGTAAAGATGTATTGACATCTTGAAGCCAATTGTTGTAAAGTTTGTGGCCATAGAGATTAAAAGATCTTATTCGTGGAATCCTCACCTCGTGAGACGTGGATGTAGGCTAAATTACTAAACCACATAAAAATATTATATTAAATCTCTCTCTATATCTTTTATTTTATAAGTTTGATAATAATTATTGCACATATTTGTTTACACCGTTATACTTCAATTTGATATTATAATTGGTTTCATTTATTTATCAAATTTCTTAAATTGCTTGTTATTAATTTTAGGTTGCATATCAATTAGCTAGAAGAAATTTTAAAAAAAATTCAATTCACACATTTATTGGTTTGTAGAGTTAAAGTTTTAAGAATTAAAGTTAGAGCAATTGTCATTAAAATAGTCATAAATTCATACTTAAAACTGCATATCGTGCAAGTTTCATTGGGTTGGAAACTAGAGAACAAGGTCTTTCTAAAGATATATTTTGTGTTTTCTGTTTCTTAGACTCTTAAGTATATCATCTACAGTGATTAACCCATAGTAAATCTCAATTTTTTTTTAGATAAAGTGGAGGCCAAATTCTGATCAAATTAGAAATGTTGATTTTGATAGGGCAAAAAAGAGACTATATCCTTGTCAAATTAGGAATTTTGTTAATTATGTATTTCTTAGAAAGAAGAATGATCTTTACCATTATTACAATTTTAGTCTAAGTAAGGAGTGATATGAAGCCTTGTTCAAGAAAAGGAAGAAAAAAAAAAAAGAAAACCTTTATGAAACAAAGAAAATAGAAACTTCTTGAGTAAAACAATGAACTTTGAAGAATAGAAAGTCCTTAATTTGAAATTTTTTTTGTGAGCCATACGTTAATGAAAAGATCAAAAAGGTCCTTTTTTGAAAATTTAATGGTTCTTAATTTAAAATTTTCTACACAAAAGTTATAATGGTTTTAATTCAAACTACTAAAATAGGAAATATGACAGAATTTCTTGCATAAGAAGTTTTCCTACTAAAGTTAGGAAAAAAAATCTAACTTTTTCTATTTTTTTGTTCCATTTCCTGTATTATAAATGATTCTTCTCTAAATACCTAGCCATACTCTATGGAGACATCAAGAGATAACTCACTGCTAAAAAAAGCACAAATCTAAGAAGTTAAGTGTAACATCTTGAAATTCCTATACCCTTAAAATCCTGTCATAGAGTTATATTACCGTATTTTTTAGAGTTTTGATAAGAGAGAGAGTTGGCCGGTATTCGGTACAGTGTATTGTATGAGCGAAAAATACAGTATTTCATTACCGGTATCAGAAATTTGACGACTAAAGTAAAAAACTATAATTTTTCGTCGTGCCTGCACGACTATATAAACAGGACGGGGTCGAAAAACCCGACAATTCAATTTCACTTTTTTCCTCCCTTTTCTCTCTCTTCTCTCTCTCTTCCCCACGGCTCTCTCTCTTATGAACAGTGACTTTTGTCACCGGACCTCAGATCACCTCACCGCCGGCGAGTGGAGGACCGCCGGACCATCGCGAGTGCAGCGCCGCCAACCCCATCGCCGTCGCCACGCGCCATCTAAAGTCTCGCTGACGTAAACTTTGACCAACGATTCACGGCGGTGCACGGTGAGTTGACTGACACCTTTGGCACGTCTAGCATCGTCTCGCTGCCCTGTTCACGGTGGTGTGCCCAGTTCCGGCATTTGGTCACCGGATTCCGGCGAGGGAAGGCTGATCGGGAAGGTGTCTTTTCGGCAAGATTTTCGGCAATTGGTGTAGCTCCGGTAAAATCTGAACCAATCAGTGTACTCTTTGAGACTCGTACTTTAATGTGGTATATTTAGATCTCAATTTGGAATGAGTTTCGATGATGATTCGAGGGTCCAAAGTAGGCACCTTGAAATATGAAATTTTAGGATGTTTAGTGATTTTGAATACCTCAATTTGTGTTTTGTGGTTTATGGACACCATGGACAGTATCCGGACATTGCAAGGATCGCGATGGTGTGTTCCGTTTGTAAAACGGAAACTAAAATTTCGTGGGTTAAATAGTGCATGTGAATAGTGTTTATAAACAGTAAAGTTGCATATTTTTCGAGGAGATACCCATAGCGTACAGAGGAGTATTTTGAACGTGTATATCCTCTCTATGACAGCTTTTCATCATTCGCATAGGTACTGAGCGCCCTGAGGTAAAATAATATGATATTTAAATTATGAAAAAATAGATTTTTAATATTTATAATGTTTATAATTGTATGAATGTATATCATAACAATAGTTTAAATTGTAAAAAAGTCCCATTGAC
>CP135533.1:6932331-6954068 GCA_032402905.1 Khaya senegalensis | reverse complement strand
AATGATTGAGTAGATGTTGCACTTAATGTTTTGCAATGCTATCCGAATGGACATGTGTGTATATGTTAGTATGTTATAATTATTGTGCCGTAGTAAAGTAATGAGTATAGTTTGACTTGTGATGACATGTTGGGATTGCGTGTAATGACGCAATATATGATAACCGATTAAAATAGATTTCTGTGAATTTATAATAATAGTGATATAGTGTATCCATGTGTTTATATTGTAATATATTTCTATGTTTTATCTTGATTGTTTTATGGTATATTTATATACCAGAGTGGAATATATTTTCATGACTTAGTATTGCTAGCCTTACGATAATCTATACGTACGAAGTCTTTGTAGAAGATAAGGGCTAATAAATGTGTTCATAGATAATTATATTACCTATTATGAAATTATGAACGTACATTTTAATTAATGTAGGCAAAATGGTTATTTTATTATGATTAAGTCGATTAAAAATAAATCTGTATGAATAATTAGTATAATTAGGATAATTATGAATCAGTAGTTTTTCTGTTACACTAGTAAAGCCGCAAAGGACGGAGCAGTATCATTATAATAAGACTGTGGTGCCCTTCGAGGTATGTTGAACCCACAGCAGCTTCATATTGATAATAAGACTGTTGTACCCTTCGGGGTATGTTGAACCCACAGCAATGGAAAAATGATAATAAAAATCATGGTGCCCGAGGGGTATGTTGAACCCATGGTAGGAAGCGGCTGTTCTCCATGGCGTCCTTGGGTACGTGCAACCCATGGTAGAACTATTTATCCTGTTGGTCTGAGGATCTCGGTGTGGGTGAATGACCATTGTATACATATATTAAAATGTACGGTGAATATCATGACCATGATCTATAATTTACTTAATTATGACCGACCTATAAGTAAATGAATTCGTGTGCCTATTAGATTCAAATTATATGGTAGAATACATCTATCTGCTAAGAATTGCTTGTGTTTGTATGAATAGAGATGAGGCAGTAACACGTTGTGTTTTATTTGGTATTGGGACTGCCCTGGTTTTCTTGTGCAGGTAGAGCAGCTTATATGTATAGGCAAACTCTTGCCGAATTCCTATAAGAAATACTATTCATACAGCCATTCATGACCTCCCTTTGTATTCTGGTTTTCATATGCAGAGGAGGCTCTAGGATTACCTTTAATTGCAGTCACAATCGAATTTTTATTATGATTGTGAATTGCGAAAATGGTTGAAATCTGATTACACCTTGACAAGTTTCAATTTTTTAAGAGAGAACTTAACCTTGTAGGAAAAGAGAGCTAGTATCAGCTTGAAAAAGAGGAATTAGGATTTAAATAAGATAATGGGTTAGGCAATATATAGGATACCTCACTTCAAGTATATAGAATTAGGTCTAACCCACCGGTGTGCTTGTGAAACGAAAAGAATATGTTTGAGTCTATAATAGATTAAAGGTCATGTGAGATAGTTGAGGATATTGTTGAAAAGGCACACTTGGTATATTGCAGGTCATTCAATATATAAGTCTACACGTTTATACGTGTGGTGGAGTGTACGGTAAGGATATGATGATATAGAAGCTATGTTATGAGTTTACATTTGTCATTACTGTAACACCCCTTTCCTTTCATTTCTATTCATGTAGCATATAGTACATTGAAATTATCGAAAAGACAAAAATCAACGCTTTCTCATAGTGAACCGCAGTTTTCATTTGTTCAAAAGAGTTTATAGCAAATAACCACATAAATAGTAACAACTAAAATAATATTATATATATTTTTAAAGAATTGTTATACATTTTAATGAAATTAATACTTCAGAGTACACAGAAAGGAAATTACATAGCAATGACCTAAACCTTAGATATACTATGCCCCGTCCGAAAATCTTTGCTTCAACTGCACTTTTCGGAACCGCTACGGCTATATCGTAATCACCTGAAAATAATAATCCCACAAAGGGATGAGCACACCACATGGCTCAGTAAGATAATACAATACTTAAATAAAGAAAGGAGCATATTACCTGAATCCTTACTTATTTTGGCCATTTCACACAATTCCACACACACAAGTAAATGCATGTCCACATATCAATGTACATGTACCGACAAGCATATGCTCAATAATGTACACAAGATATCATATCATCTCCTCTAGAACTCTAGGCATTATATCATCTATGAATTCTCTATAAATATCTCAATCAGAGTAACACTCCTCATGATATACCATACACAGATAATCCAATCTTAAACAATATATATTTTCTAAATGAATCACTTTATCACCTGTGTCCGTTTAAATTCTATTTCTATTCTTATCAACGAACACCTACATGACCATATAAAATCATTACATAGTTATTCGTATAGATAACAACTAATGTCGCGGCCCCATACAGAGGATCTGCTTAGAAGCCGGTATAACCACACAATATCAATCACACCCTCAACCCGAGATAACCAAAATATCTTAGGCACACAATCAATGCCCCCATAGGATACAAATATTTTCAACACCTAAATATAGATACAACTGAGGGTATTAGTAAAAACGATAACACTGTTTCTGTATGCCATTTCCACACTCGGAAGGTTGGTGATGGAAATTTTATTGCGTTTACAAGTGATAGATTATACTTAGAAACATCATAGATCATGGTTGTTACTCTAGGCCACTGGGCCATTTGGAGAACAGTTGTGGATTCTACCTACCCCTCAGGGTACCACAGTTTTAACGTCATACCTCCATTAGAAACCAGCTTACAAACCCAGCTAAGTGAGATGGAACATACATATTCGATCCACATATCACAATTATCTCAATACTGGTTCATTACCAGTCTATTTTATCATACATTCATATTATCTCCTTATCCTCACTGAATCAAAACCACCGAACAGTTGTACCATAATCACAAATACACGTTTTTCATTCTCTATCCCATACTAGGGATTCTTTCACCTATATTAAACATTGACTATACTATTCTAAGGACACATATCAATCTAATCCTAGTCGTTCACTAAAGTATACCGACAATAACAATGTAAACTCATAACATAGTTTCTGCACCATCATTTCTTACCGTATTCTCAACCATACGAATAAACGTGTAAACTAATATTTCGAATAACCTGTAATACATCCAATGCGCCTTTTCCACAATATTTTCAAGTTTCTCACATGATCTTTAATCTTATTATGAATTCACACATATTCTTTTTATTTCACAAACATATCGGTAAGCTAAACAGGATTCTATATACTATACGTGAGGTAGCCTATTTATTGCCTCACCCATTATCTTATTTAAATACTAAATCTCCTTTTTCAAGCTGATGCTAGCTCTCTGTTTCTGCAAGATTAAGTTCTCTCTTAAAGAATTGACACTTGCCAAGGTGTGATTAGACTTCCGCCATTTTCGCGATTCACAATCATAACAATAATTTGTTTGTAACTGCAACTAAAAGTAATCCTAGACCCTCCTCTACATAGGAAAACAAGAATACAAAGGGAAATCATAAATGGTTGTATGAATAGTATTTCTTATAGAAATTCGGCAAGAGTTTGCCTATACATATAAGCTGCCCTACCTGCATAAGAAAATCAGGATAGTCCCAATACCAAATAGAACACAACGTGTTACTGCCTCATCGCTATTCACACAAACAAAAGCAACGCTTAGTAGATAGAAGTATTCTACCACATAGTTTGAATCTAGTAGACACAAGAATTCATTTCCTTAAAAATCGGTTATAATTAAGTAAATTATGGATCGTGGTCATGATATCCATCGTACACTTTAATATATGTATACAATGGTCATTCTCCCACACCGGGTTCCTTAAACCAACAGTATAATTAGTTCTACCATGGGTTGCACGTACTTAAGGACGCCATGGAGAACAGCCGCTTCCTACCATGGGTTCAACATACCCCTCAGGTACCATGGTTTTTATTATCATTTCTCAGTTGCTGTGGGTTCAACATACCTCGAAGGGCACCACAGTCTCATTATTAATCCGGAGCTGCTGTAGGTTCAACATACCCCGAAGGGCACCACAGTTTTATTGTCAGTCCAGAGCTGCTGTGAGTTCAACATACCCCGAAAGGCACCACAGTCTTACTATAATGATACTGCTCCATCCTGAGCGGCTTTACTAGGGTAACGGAAAAACTACCGATCCATAATTATCCCAATTATACCAGTTATCCACACAAATTTATTCATAGTCGACTCAGTCGTGACAACATAACCATTTTGCCTACATTAATCAAGCAGCATGTTAATAATTTCATGATAGGTAATATAATTACCTATGAAATACGTTTATTAGTCCTTATCTTCTAAAAAGAACTTTACACGCATGGATTTATCGTAAGGCTAGTAGTACTAAGTCATAAAAACATACCCCACTCTGGCATATAAATACACCATAAAACCATTAAGATAAAATACAGAAATATATTACAATTTAAATACATGGATACATTATACCACTATTAATACAAATTCACAGAAACATATTTTAATCGGTTATCATATATTGCGTCATTACACGCAATCCCAACGTGTCATCACAAGTAAAAATATCATACTCATTCCCCGTCAATGGGATTTTTCTATAATTTAACCCATTATTATGATGTACATTCATGCAATTATAAATATTATAAATATTAAAACCTATTTTTCCACAATTTAAATAATATATTATCTTACCTCCGGGCACCCAGTGCCTATAGGAATGATAAAAAATTGTCCCGGAGAGGGTATACGCGTTCGAAATACTCCTCCGTACGCTACGGGTTTTTCCTCAAAAACGTGCACGTACTGTTCACGAGCACTATTCACTAGCACTATTCAACCCACAAAATTTAAGTTTCCGTTTCACGAACGGAACATACCATCGCGATCATTGCGATGTCGGGATGCTGTCCATGGTGTCCATATGCCACAAAACATAAATTAAAGCTTTCAAAATCACTAATCATCCTAAAATTTTAGATTTTAAGGTACCTACATTGGACCCTCAAATCATCATCGAAACTCATTCCAAATTAAGATCTAAACATATCGCGTCAAAGTGCGAGTGTCGGAGAGCACATTGATCAGTTCAGATTCCATCGGAGCTACACCAATCGCCGAAAATTTTGCTGAAAAGACCCCTTCCTGATCAGCCTTCCCACGTCGGAATCCGGTGACTAACTGCCGGAACTGGACACACCACCATGAAGAGGACGACGAGACGGTGCCAGATGCGCCGAAGGTGTCGGTCAACTCGCCGTGGATCGCCGTGAATCACCGGTCAAAGTTCACGCCGACGAGCTTCCAGCGGCGTGTAAGGGCGCGTGGCGACGGCGATCAGGGCAGGGTTTGCGACGTTGCACTCGCGACGGCCCGGCGATCCTCCACTCGCCGGTGGTGAGGTGATTTGAGGTCCGGTGACGAAAGTCACTGTTCACAGGAGAGAGAACCGTGGGGAGGAGAGAGAGAAGAGAGAGAAAATGGAGAAAAAAATTGAAATTCGTTTTTTGGGTTTTTCGACCCCGTCCCGCTTATATAGTCGGGCATGCACAACGAAAATTACAGTTTTTCGCTTCCGTCGTCAAATTTCTGATACCGGTAATGAAATACTGTATTTTCTGTTCATACAGTACGCTGTCCCAAATACCGGTCAACTCTCTCTCTTATCAAAACTCTCAAAAATACTGTATTATCACTCCATGATAGGGTTTTAAGAGCATAAAAATTTCAAGATGTTACAATTACCAAGGTACCTTAACAGACAACTAGGATTGGATTGATATGTGTCTTTATAGTGGTATAGTTAAGGTTTATGTAGGGGAAAGAATCCCTAGTATAGGATAAAGAATGGCCGACGTGTATTTATGATTATGGTACAACGATCAGGTTGTCTTGATATAGTAAGAATAAGGAGATAATATGAATGTATGATAAAATAGACCGGTAATGAACCAGTATTGAGATAATTGTAATATGTGGATCGGATATGTATGTTCCATCTCACTCGGCTGAGCTTGTAAGCCAGCTTTTAATTGAGATATGATGTTAAGACTGTGGTACCCTGAGGGGTAGGTGGAATCCACAGCTGCACTTCAAATGGCCTGTGGCATAGAGTAACAACCATGATCCATAATGTCTTTAAATATAATCGATCACTTGTAAATGCAATAAATTACTACCACTAACCTTCCGAGAGTGGAAATGACATACAGAAAAAGTGTTATCATTTTTCCTAATACCCTTGTTTGTATATATATTTAGATGTTTGAAATATTTATATCCTATGTGGGTATTGATTGCGTGCCTAGGATATTTTTATTATTTCAGGCCAAGTGTATGATTGATATTGTGTGGTTACACCGGTTTCTAATCAGTTCCTCTTTATGTGGCTGCAACATTTAGTTGTTATCTATACGAATAACCATGTATTGATTTTATATGGTCATGTAAGTGTCCGTTGATAAGAATAGAAATAAGATTTAAACGAATACAGATGATGAAACTATTCATTTAGAAAATATATTGTTTGAGATTGTATAGCCTGTATATGGTATATTATGAGGAGTATTAATCTGGTTGAGATTGTTTATATAGAATTCATAACTGAGATAGTGCTTAGAGTTCTGGATGATATGGCATGATTTCTTGTGTACTTTATTGAGCATAAGCTTGTCTATACATGTACATTGATATATGGACATGCATTTACCTATGTGTGCGGAATTGTATAAAATAGCCAAAATAAGTAGAGATTCAGGTAACATGCTCCTTCCTTTATTTAAGTATTGTATTATCTTACTGTGCAATGTGGTGTGCTCACCCCTTTGTGGGATTATTATATTTCAGGTGATTACGATGTAGCAGTAGCGGTTCTGGAAAGTGCGATTGAGGCAAAGATTTTCTGACGGGGCATAATATATCTAAAGTTTAGGCCATTGTTATGTAAATTTCTTTCTGTGTACTCTGAAATATTATTTTTATTAAAATGCATAATAATTCTTTAGAGAAGAAAAAAAAATCATACTATTTTAGTTGTTACTATTTATATGGTTACTTTCCATAAAGTTTTTAGATAAATGAAAACTTCGTTTCACTTTAATAAAGCGTTGATTTTTACCTTTTTAACAATTTCAAGACACTATATGCCACATGAATAGAAATGAAAGGAAGAGGGTGTTACATTAAGGTAGGAAGTCCATTTAAAGAGACATTAAGAGAAAATGCACTTTAAAGGAAAGCACTAACTAAGAAAATCGAAGAGTTTGATTCAACAATGAGAAGTCCAATATTGATTCAAGATTGATAACTTTATGGTTTTTTTTTTTAATTTCATGATTGTCAAGAAGAGTTATATATGCTTCTATCTTCTCATTCTTTGATAAATTTTTCTTATAATTTATATATTTTTACTGTGTTTTTTAGTAACTAAACTTTCTCTTTCTTTCAAGCTAGCAATAAACCCTAATAGGATCTTTCTTGGTTTTATATTAATCTAAAAGGTTCTTAAATTTAGTTACGATGATGTATATTTATACTGAGCTTAAAGATTAATATTAAATTTTTAAATGATTAATATCCATGTCCTTTATTGATTTAAAAGTGTGATATGTGTTTATGTAAGACTTAAAGACCACATCAATCTAAGAGTCTTCATTGCTTCTATCGTAAATAAATTGTGATAACATAATAGAAATACTAATTTGATTGTTATTGCATAATCTTCATTTGCTTAGTGCCTAATTTAGTTTTAACATGACAATCATAGTGTTAATCCCTTAAATTTGGACGAATTTAAATGGCTATATTTCTTAACTTACAAAATTTAAATTACACAGCAATATTAAGATTCAACTTATATAACTTTATAAACATGCTTTAATCACATCAAAATCTTTTGACAAACTTTAAAAATTTAACAACAACTGAAGTTTTAAATATTGAGAAACTATAAAACTATAAAAGCTAAGCCAAATCCATCCATTATGCGCTTAAATCTTCAATCGTCTAGGAACAATAAATTATAATGAGTTTTAAACTCATTAAATACACTAATTTTTTATATACATAAAATACATACATACTTATATGAAATTGATATGAAAGTATACTTGTTTCAAAATTTTTTAGCACTTAAACATTTTAGAAGCTTCTTTGAAAATTTACTAGAAATATTTTCCTTCAATTACCATTTAATAGGACTTCACATGTTACCTATCATTAGTTAAATTAATATTACCTATCAATGACAAACCTTATATAGGGAAAGCACAAGTGAGGTATAAAATTTTTAAAAATAATAAATATTTATGCTTCAAGATAAGAGCCATACTCTTATCTTAAACACTAATGAGTCATTCTACATACACAAATATATCTTTACATAAATGTGAAGACACTATACACAGAGGTATCCCTAAAAGTTCTCTCCCATGTCATGCAAAATATTGAATAATACTTAATAATAATACAAAATCTGAAAGAATGGCTATACTTATAAAGTTTCTTTATGCACTTATAATTTTCTATTAAGCAAATAATGAAATTTAATATCTTAACACACAAATCTTAAGTTTCATGAAACTTTTCTTAAAAAAAAAAAAAAAAAAAATCTTATCATTTAAAACCAAATATATATGTTCATACTTCAATGTCAATACACATAACTTATAAGCATCAATATACAATCATATCATCATAAACAAATACATAACACATAATAATGTGAAAATCAATACTTTTATAATAACATATAACTGAAAATATCTTTAAAAATACAATCAAACACAAATATACGTTTATCATGATTATGTAGACTCTAAGTGATGATATAATGATTAAATGCAATGGTTTAAGATTTTGTAGCTTTCAACTAATGATGTAATGATTGAAGCAAGTTTAATATTCTTAGATATTAAGAATGATTGAAATTAGATGATGCTGACATTAAGATAATAATTTCAAAGTTTAAGATTTTATAAACTCCTAGGGATGAGGTAATGATTTAATATTTATAAATTTTAAGTAAGATTTATAATAGTTGAGACCATGGTTTAAAATTCTTAAATATTAGGAATGGTTGAAATTAGGTTTTTTTTAATATTAAGATTATAATTTCAAGATTTGAGATTCTGTAAACTCTAAGTGATGATATAATAATTGAATGCAATGGTTTGAGACTTTTTAAATTCTAAGTAATAATATATTGATTGAGACAATGGTTTGTGATTCATAAATATTAGGAATGATTAAAATTATATTCTTTTGATATTAAGATTATAATTTCAAGGTTTAAGATTCTGTAAACTTTAAGTAATGATTTAATGGTTGAAGTAATAATTTGAGGTTCTTAAATATTAGTAATGATTGAAAATTCATTCCTTAGATATTTAGATGAAATTTCATATTTGTTGTAAGGTTTGATATTCTTGATACTTTACATGGTAAGACAATAATTGAAGTAACGATTTGAGATTCCTAACATTAAAAATAAATGAAATTTGATTCTTTAGACATTAAAATAAAATTTCATAATCTATTACAAGGTTTAATAGTTTATAGACTTTTTGTGAATAATTGAAATTCAAGTTTAGAATTCTATAGACATTAAGACAAATACTAAAATCTAGATTTTAGTTTTGTAAAGTTTAAAATCACATTAGGTTAAATAGAACCAAGCAAAATGCCAAATCATAGAGTTGCATTCTTATGTATCTATATATAATTATGTTTTGTTTGATGTTATAGTAAGAGGTTAAAATTGAAATATTGGTATGAAAGGAAATAATTATTTAAGTTATTAATGTTGCTGTGAAAATTTTATGACATTTATGTTAAGGTTTTCATGGGTTTATATAGTTAATGTCATTTTAAAAAAAAAAAAATGGTTTAACTATTATGTTTAACTATCATACTATAACATATTATGTTAGTTATTGTAAGTCACTATTTATTATACGCGTACTATTCATTCCACAATTTTTTAAAATTTTCACAATAAGAGGATTTTTTTTATTTTTCTGATCTTATTAGGCAATGTGTTTATTTATAATTATCTAAAAAACTTATTTTAAGATGTATTTTAAAAATAAAAGAAAAAAAAAGTATTTGATTAAATAGAGTTCTATTTAGAAAATGATTTTTCTTATTTAAGAAAATACATTCCTATTTAATTTAGAAAACAATTCACACATAATTAAGGTTATATTTGTGCTATATATATATATATATATATATATAATTTTATTTTATGCAGTAGTTAAGAGAGAATGCATCAACACTAAAACAAAAGAGGGTCTGCTTTATGTTATTTGTTTTCTTCTCTTTTATTTGCTAAGTTATTCATATTATTCTTGTGAACTAAAAAAAAATAATAAATTAGTATATATTATGAGTGTGTACTATCTAGTTTTATAAATTTAGAGAGAATGATCTAAGTGTTGTCAAGACGAAGATTTATACTTATTAAAGAGAGTTCAACAACGACTAGTAAGATGATCTTACTATATTAAATTGAAAAGAGTTTGACATATTAAGGTGAAGGAATCTTGCTAAACAAAGTTATGTAAGAAGATTCAAGACTACTGTAATAAATATAAGAAGGAGTCTTTAATTTATTTAAGTTCGTTAATAGATTGTTTCTTTTTGGGCGTAACCTCATGGATGTAGGATTGAGAAATCTGAACTACATTAAAATTCTATGGCCTTCTTTATTTTTCTATATTGTCATTACTTGACCTAATTAATTAGCCATAATTAGTTAAAATTGATAAATTGTAATACGAACAAATCTAATAATTGGTATCAGAGTAAGTCATTAATTACTTGATGAGATTTTTGGTGTTTTGATTCGTTTTAGTGCAGATATGGATACTCAAAGAGAAAGAGGATCATTATCAAGACCACCATTATTTGATAGCACAAACTACTTGTATTGAAAGGTAAAGATAAGAGCGTTCCTTAAGTCTATAAATTATAATGCTTTTTGGGCAATAACTCATGGATGAAATTGTCCTACAATGACTGATACTAGCAACAATACAATTCTTAAACTTAAAGATTCTTGGACAAGCGTGAAAGATACATTGGCCAATTTTAATTCAAAAGCATTAAATGCAATCTTCAATGCAGTAGACTTAAATTAATTCAAACTAATATCAACCTGTAAGTCCACAAAGAATGTTTGGGATATCCTTCAAGTTATTCATGAAGGAATTTCAACAGTGAAAGGTTATAAACTCCAAATGTTTGCTTCTAGATTTGAAAATCTAAGAATGGAAGATAATGAATTACTTATTGATTTTAGTTATAGATTGAATGATATTACTAATGAATCTTATGCATTAGGTGATGGATACTTAAAAATTAAGCTTTTTAAAAAAAATTTACTCTCACTTCCTAATAGGTTTTAAGTAAAGGTAACAGTGATTGAAGAAAATAAGGATATTGATTCAATGAAAGTTGAAGAATTAATGGAATCACTGAGAACATTTAAAACGAATCCAAAACACTAAAAGAAGGAGAAAAGCTTAGCCTTTTAGGCTGAAGTTAAGGACTTTGAAGATAAAGAAGATGCGAAGATTGAAGATTCTAAAGCTATCGCATTTCTTACCAAAAGCTTTAACAAAATTATAAGAAGAATGGGATAGATAAAAAATAAAACATATAAATTTCCTTTAAAAGGTAAGCCTTTATGAAGTCTTTTAATACTAATAAAAGATGTGGTATTCAATGCAAATAATATAAAGGTTTCAAACACATATAAGCTGAATGTGCTAAAACATTCAAAAAAAAGTCTAGAGATATAAACATTACCTAGAATGATGATGAATCAAAAGAAGAAAACTTAAAAGATGTAAGTAATATTATTGCATTTAATGTGCACTCACATTTTGAAAAAGAGAAAAATGTGTAGGTATCCAATGATATTGCAACAAAGCAAAACATTAGTAGTTGTAACAAGTCAAGAAAAATGAGCGGTTTAGAAATTAATCTCAATAAACTTAATTCTAATGAAAGTCATGTGAAAAGTGAATTAAACACAAATATTATACAAGCTTCTTATAAATTGATATTCAACAAGTGAGTAAAAGTGTGTAATCGCAATAAGTCTTTGAAAAAACAGGTAAGTAGCCTTTTGAAAAATCAAACTAAAGTAAAAAAAATGATAAGCTTAATAGAGATAATCATTTCTGAGAAAGACAAAAGAGTTAATGAGGTGGAATATAAACTTTACTACACCCAAAAATCTTTGAAAATGTTGAATTCAAATACGTCTAAATTTAATTATATTTTAACTTTAAGTAAACATGGTAATAATCATCAAGGACTTGGATATACTGATAAAAAGTTATCATATTTCAAAACTATATTTGCTAAATTTAGACCTTCTAGTATGATTAGAAGTAAATTTTTGAGTTAACATCATGGATTCAAATATAAAATCAAAAAATATTTTTCTACCTATCATTACTACAACTTGAAAGGTTATATTCGATCAAATTGTTAAAAGTTACAGAAATTCTGAAAAATAACTTAACATTTAAATTTAAGACTACTCCTAAAATTAGAAAAATGTGGGTAAAGAAATTAAAAATTAACTGCTTGGTTACCTATACCTTTTTAAAAGTATATACTACTAACACTTAATACTTTAATAGTAGATGATCTAAGTATATGACAGAAAATTATAAGAGTTTGGTGGACTATAAAAGGTATTTCGAGGAACATGTAATATTTGGATATAATACCATAGGGCAAATCATTGGATAAAAGACATTTAATGAAGAAAGATTTTCAAAACTAAAAAATATGTTATATGTTGAGAACTTGAAAGTAAATTTGATTAGCATTAGTTAAATTTGTGATGATAATTTTTGTATAAAATTTACACATAAGAAGTGTCAAATGCTTGATAAATTTGACAATTTTGTCTTGGAAGAAATTAGATCATCTGATAATGTTATATTTTGTTGAATTCACCCATATGTCACAAAATTGATTACGATAACATAGAGATATGACATCAAAAAATTGGTCATTTGAATTATAAAAATTTGATTAGAATTGTAAATACATGTACTGTGTGTGGGATTCCAAAATTCAATAAAAAGCAACCCAAAACATATGGTCTATGCTAATTTAAAAAACAACTTAAGTCATAGCATAAAGTGTTGCAACATATGTTTATTACAAAAGTACTTCAATTATTTCATAGGGATCTTATGGGTTCGATTCAGGTTGAAAGTATATAAGGTAAGAGATATATCTTTGTATGTGTAATGATTTTTCTAGATATATTTTGGTTGATTTTATTTAAGAAAATTTAGTTACTTTTGATGCATTAGAAATTTGTGTGTTAAATTAGAAAATAAAAAAGATCATAAAATTTTTTTTAAAAAAAAAGTAAGAATAAGAAATGATCATGGTAAGAAATTTAAAAATACTGTTTTTACTAATTTTTGTGATAAATATAAAATTTCACATGAATTTTCTACACCTAAAACTCCTAAACAAAATGGTATTGTAGAAAGGAAAAATAGGACTTTACAGGAAATAGCTTATGTTATGTTAAATGTAAAGAAATTAACCAAGAGATTATGAGCTAAAGGTATTTACATCCAGGCACAAGTAAGACTCTTTATGATATTTAGAAAGGTAAGAAACTAAATTTAAGTTATTTTCATATCTTTAGGAGTATGTGTTATATTTTAAATAACAGAGAATAGAGAAGTAAGTTTGATTCTAAAGTGATGATGTGTTTTTTTTTGGATATTCACATATTGTGTGTTAAAGTGTTTTTTTTTTTTTTTTGATATTCACATATTGTGTGTATAATATGATAACTTAAACTATTATAAAATCTATAAATGTTGTTATTGATGATCTTAAAGATTTGACAAATTATTCATAGGAGGAAGAAATGACTGGAATCATTAAGAAAAGTCAAAAAAAATTCCAGAAAAATAATGAAAACCACAGAAAAACTATTTGTCCGAATGTTGCAACAGGAACAGAAGACATTATTGCAACAGACGTGTCATAATAAGTTGAAATAGATCCTAATTTTGAATTAAATCACACTCCCACTGATTAGTTGAGAAAAAAGCCATCATCAAGAGTAAAAAAGAATCACCCTTCTGACTTGATTGTAAGTAGTCCCGAATAAGGCATGGTAACAAGAAGGAGGTATGTAAATGTTGCCAAATATGTCTATTACACTTTTTTAATTGAACCTAAAAGTATCAAATAAGTTTTGTTAAATGAGTCTTGGGTATATGCTATACAAAAAGGGTTAGAATAATTTGTGAGAAATGATGTGCGAACATTAGTACCTAAACCTAAATACATTAACGTTATTGGAATTAAATGGATTTTCAATAATAAAACTAATGAATTTGCAATGTAGTGAAGAATAAAGTTAGGTTAGTTGTTCAAGAATACATACAAATTGAGAAAATTAATTTTAATGAGACATTTGCTTCAATGGCTAGGTTAGAATCAATCAAGTTATTTCTTACCATTTCATGTGTTTCAAGCTTCAAATTGTTTCAAATGGACTTAAAGAGTGCATTTTTGAATGGCTTGCTAAATGAGGAAGCATATGTAGAATAACCCAAAGACTTTGTAGATCCTGAGTTTCCTGATTATGTTTTTAAACTTAAGAAGGCATTATATAGGTCAAAACGAGCTTCCAAAACATGGTACAAAAGATTAACCAAATTTTTGTGTGAGAAAAAAATACAAGAAAGAAGGAGTTAATTAAACATTGTTCATAAAAAATTTTAATTCTTAAATTATAATTACTCAAATTTATGTAAATGATCTTGTTTTTTGTTCTACTTCTAAGAACAAGGTGTAAGAGTTTGTGAAACAAATAAAAAATACATTTAACATGAACTTGGTTGGTGAATTGACATATTTTCTATGTTTGCAAGTTAAGCAACTTAAAGATAGTATTTTTATCACTCAAAATAAGTATGTGAAAAACCTAGAAAAGAAGTGTAGATTAGAAACTGTCAAACACTTGAAGACATCCATGGGAACCAATATAAGATTGTTAAAAGATGATAGTAGTTCAAGTGTTGATCTTAATCTATACCGAAGCATGATTGGTAATTTGTTGTACTTAACCATAGATGATTAAAAGAACACCACTGGAGGATATTTCTTTCTTAGAAATAAATTGGTTTCATGGTACAGCAACAAAGAAAATTTGATTTCATTATCCACTACTTTTGTTGTTGTTGTGCACAACTTTTGTTGATAAAACAAATATTTAAAGACTACAATATTGTTCAAGATCTCTTAACTATTTATTTTGATAATTTGAATACTATAAATATTTATAAAAACCTTGTACAACATTTTAGGACAAAGTATATTGACATTAGGCATTATTTTATAAGAAATATATATTTAGATTTTTGAAATATTTCTATCCTATGGGGATATTGATTGTGTGCCTAGGATATTTTGGTTATCTCGGACCGAGTGTGTGATTGAAATTGTGTGGTTATACCATTTTCTGATCAGTTCTCTTTATGTGGTTGAGACATTTAGTTGATATCTATACATATATCAATGTAATGATTTTATATGGTCATGTAGGTATTTGTGATAAGAATAGAAAAAAGAATTAAACGAGTACAGGTGAGGAAGCTATTCATTTAAAATGTATATTGTTTGAGACTGCATAATCTGTGGTGTAATTTGTTATGAGTAATATTACTCTGATTGAGACTGTTTATACAGAAGTCATAACTGAGATAGTACTTAGAGTTATAGATGATATGACATGATATCTTGTGTACGTCATTAAGCACATGCTTGTCTGTACATGTACATTGATATATGGACATGCTTTTACCTATGTGTGTGGACTTGTATGAAATGGCCAAAATAAGTAGAGATTTAGGTAACATGTTCCTTCCTTTATTTAAGTATTGTATTATCTTACTGAGTAATGTGGTGTGCTCACCCCTTTATGGGATTATTATTTTTCAGGTGATTATGATATAGCGGTAGCGATTCTGGAAAGTGCAATTGAGGTAAAGATTTTCTGACGGGATATAATATATCTGGGGTTTAGGCCATTGTTATGTAAATTCCTTTATGTGTACTCTGAAATATTATTTTTATTAAAATGCATAACAATTCTTTAGAGAAAATATATATAGATAATACTATTTTAGTTGTTACTATTTATATAGTTACCTTTCATAAACTTTTTGAACAAATGAAAACTTCGCTTCACTATAAGAAAGCATTAATTTTTACTTTTTCGACAATTTCAATGCACTATATACCACATGAATAAAAATGAAAGGAATGGGTGTTACATTTGATGTCATTTAAGGTATAAAAAAAAATCATTAAACAACATAAAATTAGTTTTGGTAAGTTTAGAAATATTAAATTGTCAAATAGATTAAATGATATAAATTATACTATTAAAACCTAATAAGTTATATTGTGCTTTGTAGTATTGTATACAAGCCTTATGAATTTTAATTTTTGATTATTGATTAAAATGTTTAAGTTAGAATTTGTTGTGATCAATAAGAGATAAATATACTAGACTTTTTTAAAAAAATAATCATAATAAATATATGCATGTATTCGATTGTGTTTTTAGAATTTTTTTTTTTATATGTTATTATCAAAATATGATTTTCATTATCATGTGTTATGTGGTTGTTCATGATGATGTGATTATATATATGATTTCTTATAAGTTATGTATATTAATATTGAAATATGAACATCTATATTCGAGTTTAAATAATAAGAAAGTGAATTTTAAGAAAAGTATTCATACAAGTTAAGATTGATATATTAAAATATCGAACCCTATTACTTACTTAATAGGTAATTATAAGTGCATAAAGAGTCTTAATAAATGTGATCATGCTTTCAAATTTGGTATTATTGTTATGGTATAATGTTTTGTATAACATAAGAAAGACCTTTAGAAATACTCCTGAGTATATTATGTCTTTACATTCATATAAGGATGTATTTGTACATATGAAAAGACTTATTACTGATTAGGGTGAGGAAGTTGCTTTTACATTTGGATATTAGTGTTTATTAATTTTAAATATTATATGTCGCATTTGCATTTGTTCCACATATGATATGCCATTAAAGGGTGACATTAGTTCAATTAATGATAAATAATATGTGAAATTTTACTAAATGAAATAAGCCTTTAAATATTATGAAATTTTTGAAATGATTATGTTTTCATCTCATTCCATATCATGTGTATGCATTGTATATTAAATATGAATGTATTTTATGTATATGAAAAATAAGTATACTTAACAAATTTAAAACTTATTATAATTTATTGTAATTTTTAGATAATAAAAGGTTTAAGCACATAATGGATGACTTTGGTTAAATTTTTATTGTTTTATCGTTCCTTATTATTTAAGATTTCTATTGTTATTAAATTTCATAAGTTGTTCAAAAAGGATTTTTTTTTTTTTCGATTATTAAGAAGTGTCTATAAAGTTATATAAGTTAAATTTTAATGTTTTTACATGATTTAAAGTTTGTAAGTTAAAAAACTCACATTTCCAATTCTTTCAATTCAGGGCTATGATAAATAGCCACACTAAGCACTATTACATATTTTAGAATAGATGAGTGTAGATCCCATAACAAAATTAAATTTACAATCAATTGAAAACTAATGCATGTAGATTGTTCATTAAAAAGTTTATCTACATATTAAGTTGTTAAAATCTCTTAATTACATAAATATAATGTCTTTATTTTGCTTGATATCATGTTCTTACTTTTGCATTCTTGTTTAATTCCTTCATTTTATTTTTATTTTTGTTTAATTTAATAAACTTGATTTTATTGGTTTATTTTGCATTCATTTATTTTTTATGTTGGCTAATAAAGAAATATTAATTTAACCTATTCTTTGTGAGTTTAACAGTGTATAGAATATCTATCATATAACAACTAATTCTTATACTTACGAGTTTAATTTAAATTTTAAGTTAACAACAACTAAAATTATATAACAACAATCCAAATTTAAAATTTCAACTTTTGTTTACAATATTAGGATACTATCAGGCACATTTTGATTTTTTTTTCTATATTAAACTAGCCTAATTAGAAATTTTATTAAGACTCAAACTTATGTATTTATTTTCTAAAATAAAAAGGTAAAGGATAACCTTTATCTAACTTGGTTGTAGTCACTTTATCACTTCGCCTTCAAGTCAAGGATTCAATCCTTCATGTGATGGATTTAATAGATGTAGCCCCCAAAATCACATGCATAAAATATCTTAAGCAAAGAGCTTCCCAACTAAGACTATGAATCATAATCTAAATATCTATATTTGTTTTCTCCTTCTCCAAATCACAAATGACTCTTTTGTCCATATAGAAAGCCTTATAGCACATTTTTTATGAGAAAAGTAGAGAAAACATATTGAAGATGCAAGGAACTTAGAGATCAACCTTTTACCCCAGGTAACACTTGCAACATGTTTTTATCTCTTTTTCTATTTTTTTTTCCTCTTTTTCTATTTTTTTTCTTTTATGTTGTAATTTTGATTAAGTGTAACCATACTTTTCTTGCTAATGTTAGGATGATACCCTAGTTTGATTATATGTGTTCTTATATGCTATATTATTGGATTTTTTAGTTGGCTTTTGTATTTTTAATCTCAAATTTGCCTGATTTTATATGTTTTGTTCTTTTTCTTCATCACCATCAGGGCTAGCATCTAGATTGTTTGTTGTGTTATGCATGAGTGACCATTTTATGTAATACATATGGCTTCAAAGGATTAAGAGTTATATTCTATACTTTCTTGACTATAAATGATGTGATTACATAATTCCTTGTTTTCACAAGTTTAATGCATTCTTAGTATTAAATTTGCCCTTGACCATAGCAAGGTTACATTTAAGGATAGTTGATTATATATTGAACTAATAATAGAATTCATAGATGACGAAACTAGGTTTAAGTACAAGATCCAAGACTAATTTAAAGCTCTAGTATTCGTTAAAACTCGAAAACTTAGAAATCTTGATTATTTCTATTTTCTACTTGTTCCCTCATGAATCTTTTTCATTTTATTTAAGTTCATTTTTTATTTTTAATTAATTTTAATTACTTTTTTCCTTGAACAATTACACCCCTTTGTTTACATTTTTTTTTTTTTTTGTTGAATAAATTCTTATATTGAAAATAAAACAAGTATTAGAATATGAAATTAGATCAAATTTTAGAAGAAGCCTCTATGGAACAAAACTAAGAAGGTAACATAATTTCTTTGTGAAAATGAAGAAGTTAAGATAAATTATATATAAATAGAAATCATATATAAAATTTTATAATTTTTTAACTAAAATAATTTTGTCATTCAGTTCTTCTACAAAAACAAATAATTTTTTATATCATAGTGTCATATTTGAAAAATCATTAAAAATTAAAAATATAATAATTTTTGATTGAACAAAATTCATAATAAGCATAAAGATGCTTAGTTTATTCACTTAAAATAGGTTTGACAAATTCAAAATATATAATTTAATAAAATTTATGAATTGAACCACTATCATAATATTATCTCTATAGAAATTTTATTTTTCCTTAACTATCTCTTCATAAATAAAAATTCTCTAATTTTATAATCATAAGATTTTAATCTTAACATCACAATCTTATTATAAGTTTCAATCATCATATTCTAAAAAACTTAATAATAAAATTGATTATTATTAATTACAAATTATTAATCTAAAAATCGATATAAAATAAGAAAAATAAAACTAATTATTTTTTCTTTACCTTTTTTCTATTTCTTATCTACTATACTTACTTTATTTCTTTCTCTCAAATACGTTAAAACTCTAAATAGAAATAAACTTTTCTATTTATACTAAAATAATTTATCAATTCAGTCCCTATTTTAACTCTTTTTCTTTATTTGACCCTAAATTTATAATTTATTTCTAAAATATTCAATTATTTCTTATATAATGCATATATCTCTAAAAATATTACTTATTATCTATATATAAATACATAACATATACTAAAGAAAAATAGCGTATTATAACTAATGTCACATCTCGCATCGCTAGCAGGAGAGTTTAGTTTACATGATATATAGTTTCGATTCTCCTAATTAAATAGACATGTTTTAGGTTGTAAAGTTTAAGAATAAACTTGTGATGGGTTGTGTGTTCAAAATAAATAATATTTATTCAATAGTTATTTGGTTTGAGCTGTTACAGTATTGACATATTTTGACTATACAAACTCACTAATGAAATTAGAAGTGGTGTAATTCAAGGGAGAGTATTGCAATTGATTAGCTTCCACCACACCAATTGCTTTTCCAAATCCCATGTCCCAAATAAACATTGGCTCCTCTCTAATTTATATGTATACCCAATAAGTTTTTCAAACCCGATGTTCAAATAAACAACATACACACGTGCATAATTATAGCTATTTTCTCTTTTAGTTTTTAATTTATTTACAATAATCTATTTATTCAAAATTCAAACTTCTTTTTTAAGAATTTAATTATGCACTAACTATTTTATATACAGTATAATATTTATAAATTAATACCAGACAAATTGATAAACTCTATTAGATAATTTTTTTTATGGTCTACACTTTGGCCTTATAAGCTAAATTAATAATTTGATAAACTAATAGGATAATATATTTTTTAAAACCCTTATATAACTCTATCATCCCATTCATATCATAAAATAATAATTCATTAAAATTACAAATATAATAAACTATAATATTTTATTAAAATATGACTATTATTACTTTTTTTTTCTTGAAATTTAAATTTAATTGGATCACCTTTCCAAATTTTAAAAATCCATCAGTACAATGCTTTTTGAGTGCATATAAGATATTATTTACTGTACTCCTTTAATGCTTAATGCTTTATCCATCTTATCTATCACGATTAATTTTCAAACCCCTTTTAAATGATAAATTATTTTAAATACATAAGTAATTTACAACATGACATATAATAAAACTTTGTATTTGTTTATGTAAAGATTATTTTTAATCTAAATCATGAAATACATTTAATTTAATTAATGCAATTACAATGGATATTATTTAATTAGCTAAATAAGTGCAATGAATTTACTTATTAATTTTGGCTAACTTAATATATATTAAGCATATTAATTCATATTTAATTGATTAGATTGGTAAAATAAAATGAATTCTAGTTGATTAAATGGATTTTTATAAATATTATAAATATACTTTATAAATTATTGATTTATCAATTAATTAATAAATTTTATATGGTCCCAAAACTATTAATTTATAAAAGTTATATCGTATAAGCATTCCTTAATGGATATATAAAAGAAGACTCGATTGAACATAAATTTAACAAATATACAAAAAGAGTATTGTACTTATGGCGTGCTTGTTTTCCTAAATTACACTGCACAACTACTCAAAACTCATTTATACTATATTTGGCACTCATAATGGATTGGCATGCACTAGTCTCTACCAAAAAATAACAAAGGTGGCGCAGTGTGAGATTGACCCATGGCCCCTTGTGGGTCAATCTCACACTACCTCTTTTTTAACTTTTATTTTAATATAAATATGAAACCCAAATATTTTTGTGGACCAATTATCTATTAAATTTAATATGAG
>CP135533.1:6792674-6931931 GCA_032402905.1 Khaya senegalensis | reverse complement strand
TGTGTGTGTGTGTGTGTGTGTGTGTGTGTGTGTGTGTGTGTGTGTGTATATGGGTGAATATTTATGATTATAGATTTGGTAATAACTACGTTAAATATTTATCACTACATCAGGTATTTTAAAATATTTTACCGACGTTAGATATTTTAGTTAGAATGGTTGATACAGTAATTATATTATTATTATCCTTATTATTGTTGTTATTGTTATTATTATTGTTGTTGTTGTTGTTGTTGTTGTTGTTGTTATTAACGTGATTGTTATTGATATTAACATGGTTGTAATCATTATTTTTATTAATTTGTTAATTATACGTGTCTGTGGACACGTTGCAAATTTGGTAGCTTATGTGTCTCTTGTTATGGTAGTGAAGTTGATGGAATTATCAAAAATGCCTTTGGGCATAGCCATGGTTGAAATTTGTAATAATTAACTAATGGTTAAATAAAATGAATAATTGCATGATTATGATAATTATAAATTAGTAATGAATTTCCTCACACTCCAATTGTAATGTTAAGTCAACTTGTAAAAGAATTTCATTTTAGCCGTGACCATAACTGGAAAGACATGGCTCTAGTGTAGGTCTTGGCCACAGTGGCACGATTAGATCTCACTCGTGCTTAAGTATAGGGGTGGACCATGATATAAACCTCCTAAATGGCGTCCAAGGAGTATGCTGAACTCATGGAAGGATTTATGCATAAGCCGATAGAAAAAGTGGGTGTGTAGAATGAGGATTGTGCTAAAGTTGTAATCACGATCTATAATTATCTTAATTATGATCGGTTTATAATAAAATGAATCAAAATCAAAACTAAAATTAGAATCAGAATCACCCTAATTATGACCAATCAAATAGAAACATAACAGAATAATAGGACTGGAATGAATAGAGTAAAAAGAGTAAAGAAGAGAAAAGATTTAGAATGTAAGTAGAATACTTTTGTGTGCTAAATCTGTTGGTAGATTGCATGCATAGTTATTGAAACAGTAGTACGTTGTGATTATCTGGTATTAGGAGTATTCTGGTTCCCTTTATAGGTTGTGTAGTCTATATGTATAGATGAATTCTTGTAAAATTTTTATAAGAGTTACTATTTATTTAGTTAAGTGTCACTATTTATATGGTCAATTACTATTTATATGGTTATTTGTGTCTATTCATTAACAGAAGTGCTATTCTAATGAATATCTTAAGATGAACAAGCATTGGGTAGAGTTCTATCCTAATTAGTTATTAATTATGTGCTTGGGACGTGATATTTACTAAATTGCTAGTTAGAGTTTTGTATTTCTTATTAAGTAATTTTACATTACTCACCCCATTATTGAATATTATTTCATAGGTAAAGTTAATAGAGCGGCAGATTTATGAAACACCTCTGAGATAAGATTCATGCAAACGAAAACATACTATTATTTCAAAAAAAAATTCAAAAAAAGTTATATTTTCTCATCACTATTTTTCAGTAATTAAAATTAACGTCGCAAATATCTACTCTTAATATGTATATATATATATATCTTGGTATCTCTGTATATATTAGAGTTATGGGTTCCACATTAACATTATTTAAGGCATTCTTGGTTGTTAGTATTAGGTTGGATTGCTTTGGTTAAATTCACTGAACCCATATTTGTTTAAAGAATGGGAATGGTTTACATTTTAAAATAATGCGGACCTCCCCTTTTAAGGTTGACCTACGAGGGGCATGGGTTAGCCCTAAATACACTAGTCTTTTTTATTTTAAGAAAAATTTAAAATGATATAATATTTTATTACAAATAATAATATAATATTACATTATAATATAATAATATATTAAATATTATATAATAAAATATATATTACAATAATAATAATCATAATAATATAGTATACATGCGAAATAAAGAAGAGAAAAAAGGAGGAGGCAGAACCTCCTGCATATTTTTTTTTTCTTTTATTTTGTGTTATCTAAGAGAACGATTAGTATAATTTTGTAGTATGATGATATTTAGTTGCAACAAAGCCAAGCTAAAAAGAATTCTTTTCAACCACGGTTGATCATATAGTTCACTCTCAAAAACTAGTTTTTGAAAAGATATTTCAAGATTTTTAATGGTTTTTAAGAATTAGGTGACATGCCTAATATGTCCTAAATGCCTTATTAATTTAAGGACTAAGACCATAGAACCTGTCTTTTGGACCTTAGGGGTAATTTAGTTATTTTATATATGGATTGTATTTTCATGCATGCATATATTTGAAAATTTGAAATATAGGGGTATTTTCGTTAAACGGGCTCAAAATATATAAAAATGTAAGCAAATTAATCCACACACACAACAAAATTACACAAAATAAATGGTTTGCTTTCTAAAATCCATGCAACAAATTCTAATATTATCGTATGTATATAATTCAATGCCATAAATATGTGCATACATTTAATTGATGATTTTTGTCAAACCACGAACACAGATCAATTTTCTCTGTGTCTCTATGGTATCCACATGATCAAAAATTTAATTGGAGTACTAACTCTTATGATTTCAATGTGTAATATTTTGTGTATTCTTCTCTTATTAAGAGTAAAGACGCAAAATAAATTCTAAATACACTTTTAAAAACGTAAATATCACATATTTATATATTACTATTTTAGATCTTTAATTTTAACTTAAACTATTTAATTGAATTTTTTTATAAAATTTAATTTATTTAGTAAAGTAGACACTAATAAACTTAAACTAAATTTTTCATAATGGGCTTAAACAAAATTAAAATCCAAATAGCTCAATGAATTTTATACTCATTTAGTATTGTGTGTGTGTGTGTGTGTGTGTGTGTGTGTGTATTATATTCTCGATCTTAATGTGCAACTTAATAAGCTCTTATAACGTTGGCAGTAATATTAAAATCTAATTTTAATATTACAAGTAATGAGTAGTGTCTAACAATACATGATAACTACCCAAGTGACGATAATATCAGTGGTTTGACATCACCTTATTTGTGATCAATGTTATCATGTAATTTAATCCCTTTATTCTAGATATGTTAATTGAAAACGAGGCATAGAATGCGTCATCCTTGTATAGTTCAATTATATTTTTTTGATATCATAAAAATATTTATTCTATTAAATGAAGTCAATATCACATATTAATTTATTTAAGTATGGCAATATATTTTTTAAAATCTCACTCAGTCAAAGAGCCTAAGATATCACTCATATTATAAAAGAATGACAAATCATTTCTTAATCACACACATCCTTCTATACGAGTTATGATATATTTGATTATTTTCTTTATAGTCTATCTTAATATAGATGACATTTAAAAATATTAAAATATATTATTCTCTATGTTAGGAACTATGGTGATCTCAAATCCAAGAATTACATACATTATTGTCACTATGAGAATTGCTTATAACACTCATATAATGATTCAAGTAACATTTTCATGATGAATCGATTCAGTACATTAGTTTATTAACTTGTACTTATGTGTTGACTTGATATCTCATATCATAACACAAACATGTTATTGTCAGTCACTACACATACTAGTTTCTATACATTATTACTACCTTATTCACAATAATGTTTGATTAAGGACATTTAAGAATAGTATCAAACTAATTGAATTGACTATTATAAGGGCATTATTACATTTATTAAATATATAGATATGTAATAATTAAATAATTAAATAAAATATATAAATTAAAATGTCATGATACAAATGTACAAAACATTTAAAATACTGTTAGATTTAGAGCATATATCAACAAAAAACACCCCCAAAATTCCTATTTTTTCTTCACTTGGCTAACCACCCTTCTTCCTTCTTCAGTTCTTCATTTTCTTCTCATCTTCTACCTTCTCAAAATTCATCAAATCCATTTCATCTCTTCTCGAATTTTTATAAAATTAACTCTTCACATAGAAATCTCTCTACTTATCTATATATTTTAGTCAAGAATTCTCTTTCTCTCTAAAAATCTTAAAAAGGTTTAAACCTTAAATTAGGCAAGTTTTATCCAACAATCTTTCATAAGTTTTCAAAGTTTTGATTAAGTGTTAGTAAGATTTGTAACCATTCTAAAGTTCTAAATTTTTGTTTATTTAGTTATTTTAGTTTAAATATTAAAATAGATACTTAGGTATTGTGCTTTAGTTTCTTAGGTTGTGACTTGATTTTGATGTTTTGAGATTGATTATAAGTGGTGTGTGAATGAGTAAACTTGGCCATGAGATTTTGTTACATGAAAATTGGTTAAATAACAAAAGTTTTCAATTTTGTGATTAATTGAGTTTTTGTTAGAATTGAATTTAAATTCAATTTGAAATGTATTTTGAGACTTGATTTAGGCTTTAGAATGATTGTTTGTAATATTTAAAAGTTAGATTTAAGGTTTAAGTTTAAACTGTTTTGAAAAAGATCGAAATTGGTATTAATGTGAAACAAAACAAATTTACGCTAATCTTGACCCTCTTGTAATTTTTCTTAATTTATGAAAAATAAAAGCACTTTTAAGTAAAATCTATTAAATACAAAGTGGTAATACTCTTAAAAAACTTTCTAACGAGTACTTACAATACTAAATTAGATCATTTGTTATACCAAAAATGTCCATTTCTTACTTTTGTTTCTTATTCTATGATGCAAAACTTTGAACTAGCATTGCGACGCTAAAGTCTTTATTTTCAAAATCTCAATTTTACTATAGCAAATGTACTATAATATGTAGTCGCATTGAAAACTTAGTAGTGTGACACTGAGTATGTTATTTTGCTATTTTGCAAACCGCTTTTGAGCCTCTAAACAACTTCAAATTGAGTGATTCCAAAATCATTAGAAAGTTTAAGGAGTCTAATTTATTTTTTAAAAATAGTTCGATTTTATCTTTACTAAAATTACTCAATTATTCTTAGATATCGTTTTCAACTAAAGTCTTGGTTACTTTTCTATAAATGATTTTGTATAAACTTGAGTCTTAATCTATATGTCGATTTAGAAACTTATGTTCATCATGCATACATATTAAATATTAGCTTTATTCATTCATAATTCAATGAAGAGTATTCACTCTTTTACTAGTCCTTATGTTGGCTTGGGTCTTTTTCGAGGTGCTGACTATAGCAGAATCTCACGTTGGATAAGAATTATGTATTCTTAAAATTTATAAGGATAAGTACTGCACACCCTATTAATATGTCTTTTAGAGGGAAGGTAATGACTCAACTTATAATAGATGATATCAAAGTCAAACCCATTTCCACTCCAATGTCTCGCCAAATACTGACGTGTAATGGACGCATCTACTAATAATTCATAAATCTTAAGATAGAGTATGGCAGGTATACATAAAGCTTCATTATCCTTGTGACGAGAGCATCATAAGATTAGGTGGGGGAGAATGTAATGGAATCCCATATTAGACAGGAAAGAAATATCCTTAAAGGTTTATAAAACTGGGTACTGTACACCTTATTACACATATCTTTTGAAAAAAAAATAATGACTTAACTTGTGAAATGGTGCCTAAAAAACACATGCATTTATATTAAAAACCCAATTCTAATAAAATATTTTAAACTATTTTGAGTTAATGAGATGCTTGGTTGACATGTAAATGTTTTAATATCGAAAAGGTTTATGAAATGAATATTTATTACTATTTTGTATTCTTATGAATTTGTTTTATTAAAATGACCCCTTAGAATACACACACACACATACACATATACATACATACATACATATATATATATATTAATTATTTGGTCTTATAAAACTTATTTATTGGTGATGTATCGGTATTGTTATAGTACTACAACAAGTAGCTTAATAATTTGATAAATGATTTTTATAAACTAAAATATAAATAAATTTTAAATAGATTTCTTTATAATTTAAAAGATGTATAAGTTTTGTTACAACGAAACTCAC
This sequence comes from Khaya senegalensis, assembly GCA_032402905.1. Classification (NCBI taxonomy): domain Eukaryota; kingdom Viridiplantae; phylum Streptophyta; class Magnoliopsida; order Sapindales; family Meliaceae; genus Khaya; species Khaya senegalensis. The sequence continues at coordinate 6,925,982 of CP135533.1, read as the reverse complement.
TGGTGACCTTAAGTGTTTACTTAGGTGACAACTTAAGTAAGAAAAACAACCCAAATTTTTATAAAGAAACCAAACACAAGCTTAGACTTATATTTTATATGATCTATGTTGTTAATTGTATGAATGGTTTTTAAAAATAATTGTGAGATTTGTCTAATAATAATAATTGTTTAATAAATTATTTTAGTGTTTCGATACCTTTAAGCATTACTTTACTACTTTCATGTTAGACCTCGTTTTTGCGCTCTAATAATGGTAGTGGATGCAAATAATGCCACATAAATTCAAGCATAGGTTTCTTAACTCATCTCATAGTTCTCAAGGTTCATTGGCAAAATATTTTATATTATATTTGAATGTTATTTAAATTAAGATTCCTAAGATTTTATAAACATCTAAATTATATTTTAGTTTTTAGCGTAATTAATATTTTGAAATTGAATAAATATTTGTATGTATGTATGATATTATTGACAAATTAAAATGTTTAGTGTAGATACTTAAAAGTTTTATGGACTCTTATAGGATATTCCAAGATAATGAGGCATAACTCAAAAGTACGCAATAGCTGTCACATGACGGTCCTTTGAGTCGGAGCATGACAAAATCTGTCCAACAAGCTTAAAGTCACATCAATATCTATTAAAAAATCATATCTCTATTTAGTTCTTACTTTCAAAAATTAATTTTTTATGCGAAAGATTTATCAAAATCTTTTTCTTTTATTACATTTTTGGATAATAATTTTTATGATTAAACCCTATTATTGACCCTTTGTGCCCCTAATATAAAAAAAAAATATATTATAAAAATGCAAAAAATAAATAAAAAATGTTTAAAAAAAATTTCTTATTTGGTTTTGATTACTTCTTCACAAAGAAATGAAAGAAATTTTTTTCAAGTTTTCGAATTGTGTGTACTTGTAGACATTTTCATGTTTAAGCCTACCATTACAATTAAAATTATTTGCTATTTATAAAAAGTTAGGGCATTCTCATCACTTTTATTTTTCTATTTTCTACTTTACAAGTGTATTTTTTAACCGAAAGAAAGTAGAATAAAAGATACACACAAGATTGTTTTAATATTCTTAGCTTTTGAGTTGGCAATTGTCTTCTATAAGGCTTTTTTTTTTTTTTTTAGGTGTCAATATTTTGCTATGCTATGTCATCCATGACATCAAATTCATTGTCAACTAGTGCTTTTCAGGCTTCTTCCAATTCTTAGATCTCATTTAAATATTCATCTTCTTTTGGTGTCAAAGAAATCCACAAAAGAGGGTTTTTGAAATATAACTTCAAACTTCTTAAAAAAATGGACATGTAAGATGTCTGGGCCACTAATCTATCTTGTAGTGAATTTACACAATTATAGTAGTTTTGGACTCAGTATCTTTGTAGATTTATAATACTCAACCTTTAAGTATTTGTCTCCAATTCTCTTATGTAAAAATTTATTAGAATATTGAATTGTATCAATATAATGTAATGATTAGGAAATAAGTATTGTAGCTTCTCATTCCATAAACATGGTACAAAATTAATATCTAAACAATTTTCGTAGGAGATAAAATGATATTAAATAACTTGTTGAAACTTTTCTAGCATCCATTTAATGTTGTCTATAATATTTATAATATATGAATCAATTATTCATAGTTAAATAATTTTGGTATTGTAAATTTTTCTAGATTTATGAATGTAATTAAATTCAATTCTAATAAACTTTTGCTCAAGTGAACATGTATAGTTATAAATTTAAAATATAATTTGTTATTAGATAACTTTTGATTATGTAACACGAATATTTCTATTGATAGATTTTGAACTGAACTTAAAACTTTTTGTAATCTTAAAAATCTTTTTATGGTTTTGTTTTTTACTAAACCATAAATAGCTATTTGTAATGTTAAAAAAATATTTTTATAGTTTTGTCTTTTAATAAACCATAAATTTAAGCTTTAATATTATCTGGTAGCTTTTTCACTACTTTTTTAAATTTTTTTTGCTTAATCCTGCATAAGAGTAACATTAATTGTACTAAATATTTTTAGACTATTATATAATTTTACTTTTTCTATACATATAGTTTGATTAGTAATAACTTCATGTAATGTTTTCATGCTTTTTAAAGAATTAATTTCTTTTTCTAAGAAAGGAATTTTTTTCATTAGCTTTTTCTAAATTACGCAATGCTTTATGTTTAGACTTATTAATGTTTTTAAAATTATTAAAAAATGCTAAAACTTCTTTTTGACTATAAGATTGTTTATTATGACATATCATAATATCATCTCTTAAGACTTTCTTCTGCTTCCTTCAAATTTTAAAAACCTTTAAAAATTGGTTATGGAAAATTTTTAATTGACAAAATTATTTCTTTTTATGTCAAAAATATTTCTATTTTTTTACCTTTAAAAGCAATATAATATTGAAAAGTTTGCTTTTAGAGAATATATAACTTAATGCATTTAAACTATTAGATTTCAAAGAACATGTAGTTTAATGCATTTAAATTATCTAAAAATCTTTTTCTATCATTTCTAAAATACTAAATGTCATTTAAAATACATTGCTGAGCTTCATTAAGTTTAGCTTTTAATGTATTTAAAGGTTGAAAAGTAATTCTGTAACACCCCTCTATTTAAAATCAACTATATAAGATATAATCTAAAATTTTTTTTTTTAACATAAAGATATATATATGTGTGTGTGTGCGAAAGTTGGATATGTATAATATCCTGGTTACACACATAATCTATAGTATGTAACCCAAAAATACAAGTTTACTGTACCAACATATATATATATATATACATATACATATAGATACATACGCATAATTATACATTAACACCAAAAAATACCCCTATCATCAAGATACTAGCACTGTTAACGCCTTGAAGAGTTTGCATCCATATCCCGCAGCGTCACATTACCTGTAAAAACTACAATCCACAAAGGGTGAGCGAAACAGCTCAGTAAGAAAACATAATATTCTAGTATATAATTTGTTTTCCTACCATATATACTATACGATACTAATGACGTAGAGATTATTAAACTCATATCGCCTTAACATAATTTAACGAGATAAATACACTCCGACCATATACTCTGTATCACTATCCACATAATGCTCATATTTATTATATAAAATGTAAATAAATCTACATACATTTCGAAATCAAAAACACATGACATTTTTAACAAATTATCGACAAATATATGATAAGTCGTATTAACACAGTTATGGATCGTGGCCACAAAGTAAATTCGCCCAACCCTCATCCATTCACACCACTCGTCTATCGGGCTGAGCATATATTTTATATATGATCGATCATATAATCTGGCTATAACCAAGCCAGCGGGTGTGAAGGGTATCTGAATATTCGAATCCATAACTAATGTAGTCACACAATTAATACCACATGGCTTAAAACCATGCATTCATTTTTTTTTTTTTTTTGAAAACTATTTTACACTCAAACCATGCACAATAAATACCACATATGCGCACCTATACACACAGAAATGATAAATAACGTTCACATCTCAATTTTATGCGCATATGAAATTCGTTCACATAATGAATGTATAATGCACTTGCGGATAGTGATACCTAACCAACAATTCATAACACTTCTACAATCACATACACTCGCAAATACTCAGTCTACCAAATTCATTAGGATTTATTCATCACAATTATAATTTCTACTATCACGATAAATATATCGTATACTATCCAATATTAATGAATAACCACATCAATGCATCATGTACTAATAAAAAAAATTTACATAATAATTATAACTACTATAATTATTATGACAACCAACGTGCAACATCCTGAATATTACAATTTATTCTAAATTCTGTTAACCACGCTCCGATCACACGGCCATAATAATAATTCATTTATGCATTCCAACAACCATATAAAGTATTATACCTACATAACACATCAAAATATTTCTAAATCTCCACAATAATAATCAAAGTTACCATTTTACCCTTCTTTCAAATTTTTTCCTCTTTTTGTCCACTCAAATCAATTCCTACTAATTTCATTTGCTTCCTAACATACCTATACACATTCAAAGATACCATAACATGTTAAAATATATTATTTAGAGGCTCGATGAACAGTACTCCAAATTTACCATTTTGCCCCTCTTTCAAATTTTCTTCCATTTTATACATTATTCTATACCCAATTTCATCTAAACATCATCCCTAAATCCATTCCTACACAAATCAACCACCAATCACAAATTCCATAAAAGAAAATTACATTTCCTTACCTTTAAAATATGCTAATTGCTTGATTAAACCTCCCAATACCGCAAAACCACCTAAATCACCATTAAAAACCATAAACTACTTTTAAAAATCACTTTTCAACAAATTCATAAATTGAAACTTAATGAAATCAAGAACTTTTACCATCAGATTAAAGCTCTCGATGAGTAGAACAATTTTTCTTTCTGCGGTAACGCGTTTAATCGGGCGGATTAAAAGATTTTGCTTGATTTTTGTCCAAAAAATTGAAAGAGAAAGGGAGAAGCACCTCACGGCAAGGAAGAAGAAAAAGTGAATTTTGTTTCAATTTTGAAAAGTCAACCAAACTTATCCAAATCCATATTTTTAAAATTTATACTATTGCCCAAAAATATTTCAAAGCTTGCATTTAGCTCCAAAGAAAATTATGAGACTACCCAAGCTATTTTTATATTCTTTCACTTTAATCCATCAATTTTAATTACCACTTTTTCTTCTAATTCCTTATGAAAAGACCATTTTACCCCTAATAAAGAAAATTGGTCACTTTGGTCCTTTTTCATCCTTTATAGAGAAATTTACATCCTAATTCAATTTCACTTTTTCTATATCTTATTTACAACATTTACAAGAGTTCTGGGTGATCAAAATCTGGCAAAGTTCTTCCGACCCTTAACGTAATGATCATTTTGCCCTTTTTAGCAAAATTGTCCCTTTTTGTCCAAAATAGAAATTTTGGCATTTTTATACTTATAAAATCTATCTTTCCTTCTAACACACTCTATCATAGTAATTTATATTCTTGATATCTAGCCTGATCAATCAAAACTTTATCAAATTACGATTTTACCTTTTTTATTTTCGACTTCCTAAAAATATACCAACACGTCTCGAATTAAAATTAAATATACCAACATAATATTTATGAAATTCTAAGACTTTTTATGTGATCAAAACTCACTTTGGCCTCAATTTTGAGTGAAAAGACTATTTTGCCCTTACCCGACAAAATAACTTATTTAATCGATTTTCACTCACTCTCCTTCCAATAACTCCATAAAACATTTACAAAGACAAGAGATAATAAAAAATTGGGGTTTATTTATATCTGAGTGTCACATTTCCTCCCCCCTTACAAGGAATTTCGTCCTCGAAATTAAGCAAACAACTCAGGATATCGCTTTTGCATCTGCTGCTCCATTTCCCAAGTTGCCTCTTCTACCTGGTGATTTCTCCATAAAGCCTTAACCAGTGGAATTTGCTTATTTCGGAGCTCTTTGATCCTTCTATCCAGAATCTGAACTGGTCGCTCCTCATAAATCAAGCTCTCCTCCAATTCCACTGTATCAGGTGCCAATACATGTGAACGGTCACTAATGTATTTACGGAGTAAAGAAACGTGAAATACATTATGAATCCTGTCTATGCTAGGTGGAAGAGCCAGCCTGTATGCCACCTTGCCCAGTCAATCTAATATTTCAAAAGACCCAATATACCTAGGAACAAGTTTCCCTTTCGTTCCAAACCTCATTACATACTTGTAAGGGGCAATCTTCACAAATACTTTGTTCCTTACTTGAAACTCCACATCCTTTCTCTTTAGATCAGCATAACTCTTTTGTCTATCTTGAGCCTGCTTTAGTTTCTCTCGGATCATCCGAACATCTTCAATCATCTTTTGAGTCATATCTGGTCCAAGGGTTTTACTCAGATCCTTCCTCTCACCTATCTCATCCCAATATAATGGAGATCGACATCGTCTACCGTACAATGCCTCATATAGACCCATTTGAATAGTCGACTGGTAGCTATTATTATATGCAAACTCTATTAGAGGCAACAACTCATTCCACGATGTCTGATACTTCATACAGCATGCTCGAAGCATATCTTCTAATATCTGATTAATCCTCTCCGTTTGACCCTCTGTCTGAGGATGATACGCTGTACTAAATGCTAGTCGAGTACCTAATGCTCTTTGTAAACTGTCCCAAAAAGCTGATACAAATTTAGTATCTCTATCGGATACTATCGTCTTGGATATACCATGCAGTCTCACTATCTCTCGTACATACAACTGAGCCAATTGCTCAGTAGTCGTACTACTTCTTACCGGAATAAAGTGAGCTATTTTCGTCAATCTATCTATTACTCCCCAAATAGCATCATATCCTCTTTGCACTCTCGGTAGTCCAACTATAAAATCCATAGAAATGTCCTCCCATTTTCACTCAGGGATACTAAGTGGATGTAGTAATCCAGAGGGTCTTTGATGCTCAATTTTAACTTGCTGACATATCAGACACCGTGCAACAAATTCTCCAACATCTCTTTTCATCCCATGCCACCAAAAACCTTTCTTCAGATCATGGTACATCTTTACACTACCAGGGTGCGCAGTGTAAAGTGTATCATATGCCTCACTCAAAATCTGTCTTCTTAATTCCGAGTCTGTTGGCACACATATACCGCCTTTAAATTGGAGAATATCCTTGACCATCTGAAAATCGGTCTCTCGACCATCTCTAACCTGCTGTATCATCTCCTGACACCAGGGATCACTCGACTGTCTTTCTTGAATTTTCTCAAGTATGGTGGGTCGAATACTCAATCCTGCCAATCTCCCAACCACAATCTCAAAACTATCATCCATAACTTCCTGAAGTGATCCCATCTGAACATTAGAATGAGCTATGGAGACCTTTCTACTCAAAGCATCTGCCACTACATTAGCCTTCCCAGGGTGGTATTTAATATCACAGTCGTAGTCTTTTACCAATTCTAACCACCTACACTGTCGCATATTTAGGTCCTTTTGCGTGAAAAAGTACTTCAAACTCTTATGATCCGTATATACATTACACTTGACCCCATATAGATAATGTCGCCAAATCTTTAGTGCAAAAACCACAGTTGCTAACTCCAAATCATGCATAGGGTAGCGTGTCTCATAGTCTTTCAACTGTCGTGAGGCATATGCTATCACTTTTCCCTGCTGCATCAACACAACGCCTAAACCATGATAAGAAGCATCACAATACAAAACATACTATACTCCCTTCTCTGGTAAAACAAGGATGGGAGCAGTTGTCAACCGCTTCTTTAGGTCCTGGAAACTTTTCTCACAACTATCCGTCCAATGAAACACTACCCCCTATCTCGTCAACTCCGTAAGTGGTCGGGCAATCCTCGCAAATCCTTGTACAAATCTCTTATAATACCCGGCTAAATCTAGAAAGCTCCGCACCTCCTTGGTAGTCTTCGGTCTACGCCACTCAAGTATTGCCTCTATCTTATTGGGGTCCACTGTAATACCTTCACGGGATACCACATGACCTAAAAATACCACCTGGTCTAACCAAAACTCACACTTCGATATTTTGGCATACAGCTGCTTCTCTCGCAATCATTGTAGCACAAACCTGAGATGTTGCTCATGTTCTTCCCGAGATCGGGAATACACCAAAATATCGTCAATAAATACCACCAAGAATCTATCCAAGCAATCGTGAAATACCCGATTCATCAAATCCATAAAAACTGTTGGGGCATTAGTCACTCCAAACGGCATCACAACGAACTCATAATGCCCATATCGTGTCCTAAAAGCAGTCTTGGGTATATCATTCTCTGCTACTCTTACTTGATGGTATCCTGATCTCAAATCAATTTTTGAAAATACGACAGCTCCTCTCAGCTGATCGAAAAGATCGTCGATACGTGGTAGCGGATACCTATTCGTCACAGTCATCTTATTCAGCTCCCGGTAATCAATACACATCCGCAAGGACCCATCCTTCTTTTTAACAAACAGAATGGGCGCTCCCCAAGGAGAATGGCTCAGTCTAATGAATCCTTTATCTAGCAGCTCTTGAAGTTGTTTCTTCAATTCCTGCAACTCCGCTGGCGCCAACAAGATATGGGGCCTTCGAAATCGGTGCTGCCCCTAGCTCTAACTCGATGCTAAACTCTAATTCCCTTTTTGAAGCCAAGCCAGGTAGCTCTTCGGGGAATACATCAGGAAACTCGCGTACTATGGGAATATCCGCTATCCCTAGGCTCAATATTGCACTATCGTGCACTACATGAGCTAAGTACCCCATACATCCTTTCCTTAACATACGCCTAGCTTGCATGCTACTAATCATCATGCTAAGCTATCAGCCTCCGCCGAAACTGAATTCATCCCCATTTTTTAACTGAAATCGGGCTCGTTTTTTTCTACAATCAATCTCCACGTTATATCTTTCCAGGAAATTCATGCCTAAGATAATATCAAAATTAGGCATATGCAACACAATCATGTTTACATCTAGCTCTCTACCCTGGATAATAATATGCTTATTTGTTAGAATCATTTCAATCTCTACCCATTCCCCGTCGGGCATTTCTACTCTAATAGGATACAATGGCTTAATAGGTTTTAAACTCATTCTCTCAATTATAGCAAATGCGATAAATGAATGAGTAGCCCGAGAATTTATCAAAGCATACAAAGGAGTAGAATGAAATAAGAGCTGACCAGTTACTGTTGATGGACTAGCCTCAACCTGACTTTGGGCTATAGTGAATACTCGTGCCTGAGATCCACGTACACTCTGCAAGGATGGGGCTGAAGGGGTTCTACGGTCTGACTCATCTGAACCCGACAGTCCCTCTTAATATGGCCCGACTTTCCACACCTATAATATATTACCTGCCGGTCCCCATACTGACACTCGCCTACATGAAATCTGCCACACCTCTAGCATTGCGAAAAACCCTCATGTGATGGACCAGCTGTCCTCTGTCTCTTATCTCGTTCTAATTTTTGACTACCTCGAGGTGGGAATCTCTTCCTACTTTGTTAATTTTTTCTTGAGGATCCGCCTCTCTATGGTATATTGGTCTGAGATGGTCTAGCCGGCATTGCAGCTGCTGTCTGCGGTACTATTTATAGCACTCTATTCGCATAAACCTCCATCCTTAAAGCTCTACCCAAGGCCTCACCATAAGTCTGTGGAGGTTGTGGACCAATCATCACATATGCAGCTATATCTAATCTTAATTCTTGAAGTAATCTATCTCGCCGCATCACTTAAGTGCTCACCATCCCTGACGCAAAGCTCGCCAAAGCATTAAACCGGGTAGAATATTCTTTAACTGACATGGCACCTTGCTGCAACATAATAAACTCTTGTACCTTCGTAGCTACTACATCCTCAGTCCTATATTGTGAGTGGAAGATACTTCTGAATTCTACCCACGAAAGTAGTGTAATATCCTGGGTCTCCTTGACTAGATCCCACTAAATCCTGGCATCACCCTTAAAAAGATAACTAGCATACTGGACCTTCTCCCGGTCGGTCATTAGAAATAAATCCATAGCTGTCTCCACCGACCTAATCCACTCTTCTGCAACTACGGGGTCTGCAGTACCTCTGAACTCCCGACGAGAATGCTGGCTGGGTAAACTATAGATCGATCTCAAACCAATCGGAGTAGTATAAGTCACATCAACAACTGCCTCTGTTCTTACATTCTCTCTACCCGTACCCGGGGCAACAACCGGTATTTCCCTAGTCACAGGCCTATCTGAACTTCCAGAGGTACGCCTATCAAGCGCCTCCCTCACTGCTCAATCAATCATACCCTGTAATAAAGCCTCATTAACCAGTACACCGGTTACTTCGGCGGGGTAGATGTCTCACCAATCTCTTGAGGGACTTTTCGCCCTCGACCAACACTCGGAGTCACCCCTGCATCATGGGCCCATCCTCGACCTCGACCTCGACCTCGTCCTTGTCCTCGATAACGCCCAGAACGAGTATCTCGCTTCTTCACACAATAAATAGAGCTGATGCTAATTGCTCACGCAATTATATACTTATACAGGTAATAAAATAATAAAATCCTTACTGCCATCGGGTTTAGATGCGGCTTCGAGGCGACAGGGCATCTTAATACATATGCATGTATAATAATAATATAACATAACCCACTAAATCCAAGGTCATGCTCTGATACCACCAATGTAACACCCCTTTATTTAAAATCAACTACATAAGATATAATCTGAATTTTTTTTTTTTAACATAAAGATATATATATATATATGTGCGAAAGTTGGATATGTATAATATTCTGGTTACATACATAATCCATAGTATGTAACCCAAAAATACACGTTTACTGTACCAACGTATATATATATATATATATACATATACATATAGATACATATGCATAATTATGCATTAACACCAAAAAATACCCCTATCATCAAGATATTAGCCCTGTTAACGCCTCGAAGAGTTTGCATCCATATCCCGCGGCGTCACATTACCTATAAAAACCACAATCCACAAAGGGTGAGCGAAACAGCTCAGTAAGGAAACATAATATTCTAGTACAGAATTTGTTTTCCTACCATATATACTATACGATACTGATGACGTAGAGGTTATTAAACTCATATCGCCTTAACATAATCTAACAAGATAAATACACTCCGACCATATACTCTGTATCACTATCCACATAATACTCATAGTTATTATATAGAATGTAAATAAATCTACATGCATTTCGAAATCAAAAACACATGACATTTTTAACAAATTATCAACAAATATATGATCGGTCGTGTTAACACAGTTATGGATCGTGGCCATAAAGTAAATTCGCCCAACCCTCATCCATTCACACCACTCGTCTATCGGGCTGAGCATATGTTTTATATATGATCGATCATATAATCTGGCTATAACCAAGCCAGCGGATGTGAAGGATATCTAAATATTCGGATCTATAACTAATGTAGTCACACAATTAATACCACATAGCCTAAAACCATGCATTCATTTTTTTTAAAAAAAAAAACTATTGTACACTCAAACCATGCACAATAAATACCACATATGCGCACCTATACACAGAAATGATAAATAATGTTCACATCTCGATTTTATGCTCATATGAAATTCGTTCACATAATGAATGTATAATGCACTTGCAGATAGTGATACCTAACCAACAATTCATAACACTTCTATAATCACATACACTCGCAAATACCCAGTCTACCAAATTTATTGGGATTTATTCATCACAATTATAATTTCTACTATCACAATAAATATATCGTATACTATCCAATATTAATGGATAACCACATCAATGCATCATTTACTAATAAAAAAAATTTATATAATAATTATAACTACTATAATTATTATGACAACCAACGTGCAACGTCCTGAATATTACAATTTATTCTAAATTCTATTAACCACGCTCCGATCATACGGCCATAATAATAATTTATTTATGCATTCCAATAACCATATAAAGTATTATACTTACATAACATATCAAAATATTTCTAAATCTCCACAATAATAACCAAAGTTATCATTTTACCCTTCCTTCAAATTTTTTCCTCATTTTGTCCACCCAAATCAATTCCTACTAATTTCATTTGCTCCCTAACATACCTATACACATTCAAACATACCATAACATGTTAAAATATATCATTTAGAGGCTCGATAAACAGTACTCCAAATTTACCATTTTGCCCCTCTTTCAAATTTTCTTCCATTTTATACATTATTCTATACCCAATTTCATCTAAACATCATTCCTAAATCCATTCCTACACAAATCAACCACCAATCACAAATTCCATAAAAGAAAATTACATTTCCTTACCTTTAAAATATGCTAATTGCTTGATTAAACCTCCCAATACCGCAAAACCACCTAAATCACCATTAAAAACCATAAACCACTTTTAAAAACCACTTTTCAACAAATCTATAAATTGAAACTTAGTGAAATCAAGAACTTTTACCATCAGATTAAAGCTCTCGATGAGTAGAACAATTTTTTCTTCTGTGGTAACGCGTTTAATCGGGCGGATTAAAAGATTTTGCTTGATTTTTGTCCAAAAAATTGAAGAGAAAGGGAGAAGCACCTCACGACAAGGAAGAAGAAAAAGTGACTTTTGTTTCAATTTTGAAAAGTCAACAAAACTTATCCGAATTCATATTTTTAAAATTTATACTATTGCCCAAAAATGTTTCAAAACTTGCATTTAGCTCCCAAGAAAATTATGAGACTACCCAAGCCATTTTTATATTCTTTCACTTTAGTCCATCAATTTTAATTACCACTTTTTCTTCTAATTCCTTGTGAAAAGACTATCTTACCCCTAATAAAGAAAATTGGTCACTTTGGTCCTTTTTCATCCTTTATAGAGAAATTTACATCCTAATTCAATTCCACTTTTCCTATATCTTATTTACAATATTTACAAGAGTTCTGGGTGATCAAAATCTGGCAAAGTCCTTCCGACCCTTAACGTAATGACCATTTTGTCCTTTTTAGCAAAATTGTCCCTTTTTGTCCAAAATAGAAATTTTGGCATTATTATGCTTATAAAATCTATCTTTCCTTCTAACACACTCTATCATAGTAATTTATATTCTTGACATCTAGCCTGATCAATCAAAACTTTATCAAATCACGATTTTACCCTTTTTATTTTCGACTTCCCAAAAATATATCAACCACGTCTCGAATTGAAATTAAATATACCAACATAATATTTATGAAATTCTAAGACTTTTTATGTGATCAAAACTCACTTTGACCTCAATTTTGAGTGAAAAGACTATTTTGCCCTTACCCAACAAAATAACTTATTTAATCGATTTTCACTCGGTCTTCTTCCAATAACTCCATAAAATATTTCCAAAGACAGGAGATAATAAAAAATTATGGTTTATTTATATCTGAGTGTCACAAATTCCAAGACAAAAATTAAAAGTAAAAGGCCCTATTTTAATTTACTTTTGTACTGTTAAGCTTTTATTGGTACTAGCCATGTCTTGCAACAACAAATAAGAATGAATTAATCTTGATAAAATATTAGATATTTTATTTTTATTGCCTTTAATACTTTCAAATTTAGTTTTATAATATTTACTATTTAGAATATCTAAAAATCATGTCCATATTTTATTATTAAAAGAATTTTTCTTTTACAAAGTTTTTATTATTTATTTTATTAACAAATTGAATTATATTATTGCAATCTATTCTAATTGTAAATTCTTCTAATTGTATGTATAAATAAAATGAATTTAAAACATTAATAATTCTTAATATTTCCAAATCTATACTAGATATTATATTTTGGGATTTTGTAAAATTTCCACTAGCATATAATGTTATTTTTTCTTCTAGCTGTGAACTATTTTTATTAGGTTTTTGTAATAATACACCTACCCATCCTATACTACATGTATCTTTGTGTACAATTTTATAGTAACTATTTATTGATAAGTTTAAAAGTTCTAATTTTTGTACTATTAATTTAATTTTTTGAACTAATTTTATATCTTCACCATTAAAATATCTTTGTCCATTCTTTTTTAATTTATTATAAAAAAAGTCCTATTTATACACTTAAATTTAGAATAAATTTTCTACCAAAATTTAGCAATCCTAAAAATTTTTGTAATTCTTTTAATTCTACTATTTTATTTGAAAAATCTAATATTTTGTTAATAATATGTTTTTGTAATTCTATTTTTCCTTATTTAATTTTTATTCCTAAAAGTTCTATTTCTTACTTAAATAATTCTAACTTTTTTTCTTTATACTATCATTTTTTATTTTTCTTAGACTTTCAGTATTTTTACTACATGGTTAATATGACTAATTATATTTTCACTAAAGATTATAATATCATTTACATAAATTATACAAAATTTTAAGTAGGGTTTTAATATTTTATTCATACATACTTAAAAAATATTTGGAGCATTTTCTAAGCCGAAAGGTATAACAAATCATTCAAAATAGCCTTCACTGCATGTAAGTCCAGGCCAATTTATGGATTCTTCTTCTAATTTTATACGTCAATAACCACTTTTTACAATTTAACGTATTAAACCAACTAGTATTTTGTACATTATTTAATAATTAATCTTTTTATGGTGTTTTATATCCATTTTCACAAGTATTATCATTTAATCTTTTATAATTTATTACCATTATACTTTTTCCACTTTTTATTTCACTATAATTTCTTATTATAAATGTTGAGCTTTTATGTTTACTTGTTCTTTTTCTAATTACTTATAATCTTAGTTTTATTTCTTCTTCATCTTCTTTATTTTCTTCTAAAAAATTATTAAAATATTCTAAGTCTATATTATTGTCTTATGTTTAATTTGTTTTTCATATGGTACTATATCAATTTCAAATTTAAGCTATACAAATGTGGCTTTCTTAAATAAAAATACTCTATATGAAATTAATGTCATTCTTCCGTTAATTCCTACAATAAAATTTAACCCTATAATAAAATTTATATTTACAAATTACTTTTGTAATAAAAGTTTGAGGTAAATTGTGTTTTTATTATTAATGTACATTGGTATATTTACAACACAAGAAGTTGTTTTTAATTTTTCTATTTTTACAGGTTGTTTTAATCTAATTTTATATTTTTCTAAAACTAAATTTTTATATATAATATACTTATTTGCTTATGTATCTATCATAACTTTTATTTTATATTATACATCTACATTTATGTTTATCATATCACTTTTTATTCTATTTACATCTAATTCTCCTTTTTGTGTTTTAGTTTTTCATAGTTCTAATTACTCATTTTTTTTTTATCATAATTATAACAAATTAAAAAAATTATTATTATTATTTATATATCCTTGAGTTATCATTTTCTTATATTATATACAATATTTTATAAAATTATATATCTTAAATTCTAATATATTTATTTATGTATCAATTCAATACTACTTTGTGTAATATAACTTTTTATACTATAATTATTATTTTTATATATTTTATTATCACTACTTAAATTATTTACGTTACGAACTACTTCTAAATAACTTGGTAAATCATTTAAAACGTATGTTTTAATTTTTTTTTGTTTCTTTTCCACATAAAAAATATTTACAATTTTTTTTAAATTTTCTTTTTTCTTTTTTAAATACTTTTGTAACTTTTTATTTATTTTTCTTAAATAGCTTGTATTTTATATACTTCTTTTTATAATATTTTCTATTATTCTTCTTATAAGGTTATTTATACTTTTATGACTTTTTCTATTATTACACCCATAT
The DNA here is from genome assembly GCA_032402905.1 of Khaya senegalensis. NCBI lineage: Eukaryota > Viridiplantae > Streptophyta > Magnoliopsida > Sapindales > Meliaceae > Khaya > Khaya senegalensis. The sequence goes on along the minus strand of CP135533.1, from coordinate 6,910,546 downwards.
GCTGGTACATCTCTAAATTTTATGCACATTATTCCAATTGTTTTAGTATGTTTTCTAATTTTCTTTTCATTGCAATATTCTTTAATTTTTTTTGTCTAATAAATTCTATTAAAAGTAACAAAGTTATAGTATAATTAGTATTTTCTTCTAACCATTTTGTTATTTCCTCACTAAGTTTTTCTCCTAATTTTCTTGGAAATTTATTAACAAATTTATTCAAAAGTTCTTTATCATAAGGTTTTCCTATTTGACTCTAATAATCATAAAATGTATTAGTATATTGATAATAAAATCTAAGATCATATATTTTCAATTGTTCTAAACTTTTAAGAGTTATTTTTGATTTAAGTGTATCATTTTTACTACCTAATTCTATTCTTAATGTTAATTTACTTATTAAATTATAAAGTTTATTACAAGTATATTTGTATCAAATTTATTTAAAGTTTATTATTATTATTTTTTGTATGCTTTATCCGTCCTAAATATGTATTTTTTTTTATTAATTCCTAATGTACTTTTTAAACATATTAGCTTATACTTTAAATCTAATATATTTTATAATGCTTTTATATTATGTTTTATTAAATTTTCTCGTCATAAATTAAATATTTTTCTTTACTTTTTTGGTTCTTGTCTATGTAAACTTAAAATTATTAAAACTTTATCTTCACCTTCTTATTTCTAATTTTATAATTTAACTTTTGATTTAAATATTTTACTAGCTTCTTGATATGTATTTTTAATTTTTAGTAAACTTCTATTTTTTAACTAACTTTTTATATTTGTAGTATTTTTTATTATATCTTAAAATCATTATTATTTTCTATTTCTAGCTTATTTTCTTCCTCATTTACAAAGATTTTACATTCTAAATAATATATTTCTTCTAAATTAAAAACTTCTAAATCTATTTTTTTCAACTAATATCTCATTTACATCATTATCATCTAAATCTTAACTATCACATAAATAATTATAAACTTCTAAATTTAAATATTTTCTATAATCTTTATATATCATATCTATAATTTTTTCTCTATTTACTTTTAATTTTTTTTTGTTGGTGTTATCTATTACACTTTCTTTTTTTGTTATATTTATATTAATTTTACTATCTTCTTCTCCTTCAACTATTTCTTGAACATTACTTTTTCTATAAACTTATTCTCCTTTATTATCTTCATATATTTTGCTTGTGTTGGCAATTCTAATTACTTGTCTACTATTTTGGTAGCTTCCAACTAAGATTTTGTGGAATTGTCATTTCTATATATTGACTTTTAAAATATTCTACTATATTGTTATTAATAAATCTAAATCTTTTATAGTATTTATTATAAATTCTTCCTAAACAAAATATTTTTAATCTAACATTTTAAAATTGTTCCACCATATTAAATCCTCTAGTTTGTATAATTATTTTTATATGCTCACAAAATTCTTTAATATCTATATCTAAATCTATAATACATTTTGTTACTACTACTCTATTTCTAATGTCTACTTCTTTTCTAACATACATCCTATTATTGCTACTCTATTTTAAATGTCTACTTTACTACTTATTATTTGTGTTTATTTATGACTATTAAATTTACTATTATATAGATAAAATATGTACTTTAGTGTCCAAACTTAACCTTGTATTACTTAAGATTCCTATCATAATGACTCTTGGATGAATATTTTTCTTTTAATGATTCATTTCTAGTTTTTTGATTAAATAAAGTTATTTCTTGATTATTATTAATTGCTTAACTAATAATTCTTTTTGATAAACATATAAATGGCTTTTAAACACTTTTTCCAACATACTAATTTTCTTATATAAATTTTTCTTTTTAATTTGATTAAAGCCTACTTTTAATAATTTTTCTACTTTATTTTCGTCTATTATTATCTTCTATTCTTGTTATAGTCTCTTTTCCTTTATTATGTAATAATAATAATACTAATAAAATATCAATAAAATGTAGTACTTATTGCACTAAATATAATACAATTTTTCTTTTTTATCCATTCTAGTATATAATAGTCCACTCCATTTCAAGTAATATAATCTAACATGGATTAATAAATGCACCCTTAAGTGCTAATTAATATTAGATAATACTAAACTAAAAATATAAATATTATTTATGTGTTAGATTATTAAGTACGTGCAAGTGTTGAGAATTACAGACAAACTCCCCCCAAGGCACATGCACCCTAACTTCTTCTGTTAAATTGATTTGCACACAAACTCTTTTGTATAATAAAGTTTGAGTTAACGGAACCAAGACAAGTGCTAGATTTTAATTAATAAAACTAAGCCAACGGTTAAATTTTATACAAACTCTTATATATTGTATAAATATATTTTTAGTAAATTATACAAAAGTATAAGGTTTGTATGAAGTTCGAAGATATGTCGAATTCTGCTGCGTGGCATAAAATATTTTGTATAAAGGAAATAATTTTTATGCAAACTCTTCGAACTGATGCCTTGACCCGCTGTTTGTTTTTATTTCCAAATTTATTTTAAAAGAAATAAATTTACAGCCAAATTCATGTGTCCTTGCTCGCAGGGTCAACCTGGTTTTAAACGACCCATGAAATGCTCCACTTTGGACAAGCCAGGCGGAACTAGTCGGGTCGGGTCAATCCCCCTGTTGTTCAGCGTTAAAAGTATTTCTGTCAGCTCAATTAAGCATTTCAAAGGGAGTGAGAGGGCCTTCGATTTTGGAATATCCACGCGATTGACAACCGGGGCTTAGGGTTTCCTAGCTTAGACAAAAACGGGTTAACATGACCGCCATGGACGTGAAACTTGTCTACTTTCTTTTGCTCTTCTGTTTTCAGCTTCGACTCTCTTCCTCTGGTCGGTATTTAAATTTTGCTTCAATTGTTTGTGGAGTCAATTGCCGTTGAAATGGATTAAACTAATTTTTCAATGACGCCCTACTTATTCTGGAAGCCAAAACAACTATTGCTATGCACCTTCACTGTATTGTATATTTGCATGTTTATTTCTGTAAAAATTGCTAGTTATTTGTATTGTCTATGATTATTATTCTCTGTGCTTATAATTTGTTTTTGAGTGCATATGAAAGAAAAGGCTAGTGAGCTCTGATGCAGGACATAATGAATCCAATCCTTTTGTTCCAAATTTGAGCTGGGTTCAGTTCAGATAATTGACATCTTGATTACATTTACATTACATGAAGCTAGTTTGACCGAGATATGGTACATGACTATCCCAAATGCGGTTCAAAGTTGTCAAAAATAGCTGTATGGTATATTGCATGAAACAAAATTGAGGAATCCTTCATTCACAATTCGTGAAATCTGGGATTTTGTTTCCAAAATCATAAAATTAGATAACATTACTGGGTTGGCAGCTGAAATCATGAGAAAAAAACTGCAAATTGTCTTTCATGTTCAGGATAGATTAAGGGTATGTGTTGGGTTGTGAAAATCGGAGAAAGATTGAGAATGAGTGCTAATATGAAACAGTCTTCTATCCTAGACTGCTTTATACGGACGGTCTAGTACCAGGCAGTCCAAAATACATGACCGTCTAGGATACATTGTTATCTTCCAAATTAGGTTTTGAATCTAAAACTGTACAATATGGTATTGGTGATTGTGTAGGTGGCTTTAAACATGAAAAAGAAGTTGCCAATTGCTGTTTGATGATGATGAGAGATTAAGGTCATTTGTTGGGTTTGGAAAGTTGAGAAAGATATGAAGAGTTCAAATAGAAGTACTTCTGTATCCTTGATGGTTGTCCTTTCTAGACTGTCTTGTACAAGACTGTTGTGTATTTGTGACCTTCATGTATAAGATAGTCCATGACTCATGATCGTTTCAGATACGCTCCTTCTTGTAATTTGCATTGCACTAAACTTTTTTTGTGTTATCCTCATTTTTATGGTGTGTACTTTATTAATATTTTACATGTATTTGTATGGCATATAATGGCATCAAAAAATGATTCCAAACTCAAAGATTATAATCTGAAATCATTTGGATGTGTTGCAGAGAATAATCTGGATATGTTTTAAAATAATTAGTGTAAAACTTAATTAAGAGTGATAAGTGAAGAACAAAAGTTGGGAGTGACTTGTTTTCTTTGTCTACCTTGATTGAAAACTTAATTAAGAGTGGTAGGTGAAGAACAAAAGTTGGGAGAGACTTGTTTTCTTTGTCTACCTTGATTGAAAACTTAATTAAGAGTGGTAGGTGAAGAACAAAAGTTGGGAGAGACTTGTTTTCTTTGTCTGCCCTAATTTAAAACTTAATTAATAGTGATAGGTGAAGAACAAAACTTTGGAGAACCTTTTCTTCTTTACCTACAATCAATAAGGTATATGTATATATTTACTGGTTTTTGAAGTATATTTGAATAAGAAAGTCACTTTGATTGATGTTGCCATTGTAGGTTGAAGTGTTTTTAAATGTTTTCATGGAAGAGTTGCCTGATACTTGTAGCCTTTGAGACTTTAATGGTTAGAAAGCTCATAAAGCAATGGTTTATGATTGCCTAGATGAATGAGCTTGTGAGCATGAGTTGTGTTGACCAATATTGTTGTGCATTGGGGAATGTTGAATTGCTTTAGAATGAAAATATTGTCTTTAGTCTAGTTAAGTGATGACACATGGAGTTATTAGGAATTTATTGATAGGTTTGATGTTATAACATGGGTGAATGAAGAAATAGTCACTAGTCATTTCATTCGATATCTAAGATAATGACCTTATCTCTTTTTTTATTTAAGACTAATATATAGCTCTTAGTTATGATTATTCCTTTTTTTTTCTTAACTTTATGCTTTCTTAGAAGTGGTGGTATTTTGCTTATTTTTTATTTAATTTTTAATAGTCTTTGTGTTAACTTTCTCTTTTTCAAAACTTCAGGACAATTGAGCTCAATGGACTCTATTCCTAATCTTCACAACTCGATGTACATGGTTGTTGATGGATATCCTTGTGTACGATTGCTTAGTCTTTCTGGGAAGATTGGTTGTTCAAGTATGATTCTCAAAGGCTTGATTCACTGACTGATAGTAATTTAGCTCTAGTCTTTTCATAAGATCAATTACTTTTGCTCATTAAATGTTGATGTGATTTGTTACATGCGCATGATTCCATTTATAGTTTTGAGTGGGTAAAAAAAGCTAAGGACCAGCCTTCTTCAGGGTTTGAAAATAATTTTCAAACTTAAAATACAATCCAAAAATTTCAATTGTCTTTTTAAAACTTTAGTGTTCGAACATGTGCTTGTTATAAAATTTGAAAACTATTTTCAAATTTAAAAATGTAGAAAATTATATTTTCTATGATAGTTTTTTTTTTTTTAAAATGTAATAAAGTATTTTATGTTGATATAATTATAATTTTTTTATTTATTTTCTTAAACTAGTTTTCTTAAAATTTGTTGTATCTCTTGTATTTAGAAACAAAAAGCAATATTTAAACTCTAAATTAAATGAGTCCAATAGATTTTATTCAATTTCATAGCTTTTTGTTTGGCTCAAAATTTAGAAATTTACAATAACAGTGAAAGAGGAATGATGTTATGTCTGATATGAAATGGTCCGAAGAATAGAAAACCACATGAACAAAAAGTGAAACCTTTGCAAAAAAGCCAAAAAGTTTCTGAAATGGTCCACAAAAATAACCATCCGCCCTTCTGTGAGGCTAAAAGCAACATGTCTTCACCCAAAAACCAGTTTGTAGTTGAGTCAGATAAAGAAAAATGATAAAATTTGAATGCACTTTAAACAAAAGCCCTAAAACAAGTAATAAGGCAACCTCTGCCCCTTAGATCTTCACAATATTTTTCTTTCTTTTTTACAACAGATACAATTGTTTCATTTTATGTACTGTTTGAGGGAAATATTGCACCTCTGATGCAGGAGAATCCAAGCTAAATTAGGATTTCTTTTTTTTCAGTTTTCTTATTTTAATAGGATTCTTATTTAGTTAAGTATTTTACTTAATTAATTAGGAATAGTTTTTCTGTTTTTCTACTTCATTTAGTATTCCTATTTAGTAAAGGATTTTAATATTTTTAGCCTAAAATTAGGATTTATCCTAACTAGTGTAAATAGGACAGTAGTAATAAACTTATGCATTGCTTTTATCATTTCTTTCAAATCAAAATTTTAATTCTAAGGTTTTTTTAAACCTAATTATTTTTTTATTGTTCCAACCACAGTCACCCCATTCTAGGCTAATTTGGAGAGTTGATTGCCCTGAACTCTTTTGCTACATTAAGTGGTATCAAAGCATGAAAGATCCTAAACTACTCTAGGATTTATTTATTTATTTATTTCTGAGCTATGGTTGATAGAGGTAGAGTTTGAGGTAGAGGTAATCAGCCACAGCAAACAGAGTTGGCTAAGATGAGAAAAATGATTGAGGATTTAAACCTTTGCAGAATCAGGATTCTGTGGAAATCTGAATGGAGAATTTGAAAGGTGATCACGAACAATTCGAGATTCAAAAGGATTTTGAGGCTGAAGAGGAAGTCAAGGACATGAATACTTTTGATGAAGCTAGACTCACAAATTGAGCAGCACGAAGTGGATTGGAAGAGCTGTTATTGTATGCTCTTGACTTGAATAGTGGTGTGTGAGGATTAAAATATTTGATTTTCATGGGAAGCTACGTACAGAGGATAATTTGGGTTGCGAAGCAAGTTTGGAGAATTACTTTGAATGGAAACCCAAGGCTGAAAATCAAAAGGTGTTATTTGTAAAGCATAAGTTGAAGGGTATTGAACTTTAATGGTGGAAGAGAGTTGAAGAGCAACATGCACAACAAGGCAAGCTTAAAATCAGCACTAGGAAGCACTTGAAAATTAAGCTAGGCAAGCAATTTTTGCTTGTTGATTATATGATGGAATTTTGTGAGAAGTTTTATTGCTTTAAGCAAAACAATATGTCAGTTGAGGAGTACACTATACTGCAGAGTTTAATAATTTCTCAGTTTGAGTTGGTTTATCTGAAAATAATGAACAAATTACTTCTTGCTACCGTAATAGTTTGGATCAGTCTATTAGAGATGAGATGGGAGTAGTTCATTTACTCAATATTGAGGATGCTTATAAATATGCTTTAGCAGCTGAAAAGCAAGTTTTATGTTATGGTGCTAGAAAACTCGTATATGGATCCAATTAGCAAAACAACTTGGGAGTTGGATGTGGGCATCTGACAGGCCTATGAAATTGGAAGAAGACTGCAACTAAAGGATGCAGCGATTCTCAAGTTCGTTGTTTTACTTACGAAGAGAAAGGACGTAAGTCATTCACTTGTCCATAAAAGAGGGTGAATTTAGCCGAGTGTGAGGAAAAATTAGAACTAGCTTTTGATGAATATGATGAGGAGACACAGGAAATTGATGTTCATCCAGCTTAAGGTGAGTCTTTGGTGGTACAAAGGTGATGACAATGACAATTAAAGATAAAGAAGGAGATTGGAGGAGGCATAGTATTCTCCTACACACGTGTTATTTATGGAGGTAAGATTTATGATCTTGTCATTGATGGAGGAAGCAAGAAGAATATTATATCTAAGGAGGCTGTGGATAAGTTGAAACTTCCTATAATTAAACATCCTTAACCATACAAAGTGGGCTTTTTAAAATAAAGGACATGAGATACCAATCATTTCTCAATGTTTAGTGAAATTCATTATGGGTGGTAACTTGGAAGATGAAGCTTATTACGATGTTGTACCAATGGATGTTGGATGTATTATTGTTGGAAGACCTTGGTTATTTGACTATGATGTGGATCATAAGACAAAGCCTAATAGTTGTTCATTTTACAAGGATAACAAGATGGTATACTTTGTATCCTCTTAAGAAAGTGACAAAACAAATGATAATTAAGTGTTTTACACCCAACAAAATGAATGGGTATGTGAGTGTTGAAAAGTTTGAAACTCAAATTCAGCAATAGCCAATTGCAAAGGTTGATGTTATTGAAAAAATGTATTGTCTTGACAAGGTAACTAGATGATATTTGATAAAGTAGCTTGGTAAAGTAGCAAATGAAAGCACATGGATTTATGAAGAAGAGTTGAAACAAGTTGATCTAGCCATATATAAAGAGTATGTCAAGGTTTACTTGTTAGAGTCGAGTTATTTTTGAATCGAGGAGAATGATGCAGGAGCATTTAAGTCAAATTAGGATTTCTATTTTTTTTAGTCTTCTTATTTTAATAAGATTTCTATTTAGTTCAATATTTTACTTAATTAAGAATAGCTTTTTTGTTTTCCTACTTTATTTAGTATTCTTATTTAGTAAAAGATTTTAATAGTTTTCAACCAAGAATTAGGATTTGTCCTCACTAGTGTAAATAAGATAGTAGTAATCAGCTTATGCGTTATTTTATCTTTTCTTTGAATTCAGAATTTTAAATCTAAGGTTTTTTTAACTAATTATTTTCTCTTGTTCCAACAACAATCACTCAATTCTAGGCTAAGTGTTTGAGAGTTAATTGTCCTAAACTCTTTCACGACATCAACGTCTTTAAAATATTTTGTCTTTTATTCCTTTCATGAGTGCGAAAGGTTTTCTGTAGGTAATGAGTCACAAGAACCCACGAAGAAAGCCTTTCCTGGTTTAAGCATGGGGAAACACACACCCCTTTCCTATCTATCTGATCGAGAAAAAGTTGGCTTTAAAATATTAGCATCCTTGCTTAATCTATCCCCAAATTCTCTCCCTTAGAAGTCTTAGGTGCATTTTTCTAGAGAGATGAAGATTTCATTTTTTGATCGAGCTACTTCTATACAGTAAAATATATGAACTTTCCCAATATTTGGTTTCAAACTCTTTTGTGAAATGAGCTATCAGTCTTCCTATTTCTTCAATGTAGTTTCTTCTGACTACTATACATCTACCACAATCAAAGTAGTCAGTTTCCCTAATTGATGAATTTTTTAAAAAACATGTGATTAGTTTGACTCTGCTTGTACCCAATGTTTATCATGGACTTGGTGAATTTCTAAAATTATGTAACCTTGGGGACTGTGTGAGTCCATATAGGGATTTTTCTAGTTTGCATACTTTGTTTCCTTGCAATCCAGTTCCACTCCTGCTGGCATTACCATGTAAATCCTCCTTCAATTCCCTACAAAGGAAAACATTTTTCACATTAAATTGCTGTAAAGGCCAATCTAGGTTTGTAGCAAGTGACAATACTGAAGCCACTGGAAAATGCCACTGGTCTTCACCTTCATTATGCTCCCCCTACAGATCAGCACTGGTGAAAGCCTTGGTTATTTCTCAAAGAATTTAACATCCTTGGTGGTAAATGTTTTTCTTGAGGGAGGATAATAACATTTCTAGCCATTTTGGGTACATGAATATCCAATGACCACACACCTAAAGGCCTTAGGATCTAGTTTACTTTCCGTTTCTGCTAAAAAATGTATAATGGCTAAACAACCAAAAAATACCTGGTGCAAGGCTGCCAATACCTTAGAAATTTGGAAAACATTGTGATAGGAGATGCAATGATGATTGAAAATTGAGGAATAATGAAGGACTGTCTTAAGGGTGAAGCAAGGATTTAAACTTATTGTTCCATAGCTAGCAATGGGAAGAAATTTTCATGGCTGATGTGAAATTCTTTGTTGATCTGAATATGGAAAATAACCTGAGATCAAACATGTTGGGCAAGTCCTAGGATTTGAGGCACCTGAATTTATGATCCAAGGGTTGAAAAACCATCTTTAGAGGCACTTAGGGCAGTGGTGTCAGAAATATTACCTGCCAATGAACTAAGGAGTAGGATGGAGCTGTGGGGTCAGATCCATCAAGTTAATTTGCAAGCCTTTTAGTCCTTCCATCTGATCCTTAGTGAATCCTTACTGTTCTACTGAGGTTTGATTTCGAGCATGTCTAAAGAGTCCACTGATGAAACTTGATAAGCACTGCCAGGTCTAGTACAGGTTCTACCACTCCTACCTCCACCTTCTTTTTTCTCCATTAAGGCTCATTTGCATATTACTGAGAATATAGTTTAATCTATTCTCGTATGATGTGGAAGATGGTGGCCCAATAAATGCCTTGGTGCTCAGTCACTTGTTTAAAGGATTTTAATTTATGGCTTGCATGCTTTAAAACTTTTGTATCAGATTCTGAATTTTGAATAAAAGGCTGCATAGAGCATTTAATGCTGTTTGACACTATTAAGCCCACAAGTGAGTTTGAGTTGTTAAGCATCAGGTTTTTTGTGCTTAGTGGCCCTCTAGTTTCCGGTTACTGAACAGTTCTCCCTCTTTACTGCTGCTACATAACCCCATCCTATTAACATTTTTCTTGTTCAACCTCCCCCAGGGCTCATAGGATTCGTGCTACCTTCATTGTGTCTCTTAGAATAGGCACTAATGGCAATCACAACTTATTCTCCTTTCTCTACTTGCCCCTAGACTCATAGCCAATTTCACAGGAGTTATTTTAATGGATCAAGGGGTTGATCTCTCTTTTCTAACTAATAATTTCTCTGTTATGTTGGTGTTCTCTTCATCCCAGATTCTCCTCCTAATTTAGCTTTTCGATGAACCTCGATATTTAAGTTACATAAAACGTTTGATGCATTATTCTTCTCTTTTAATACCTATCAGATCCTGGGCGAGAGAAGGTCGTGGCTCCAATTATGAGATTTAGGAATGCTAGTGAGCTGACTCAATCGACTGCTGTATTGGTGTCGCTGGATGAAGTTGAAGATTTATTCCTCAAGTATGTAATCTATTTATTTCCAAACTTCAATGTTTTTATTTTTTCTCTTGGCTTTCATTTCTTTTATTAAAGATAATTGGCAGTGATTTCGTTTGCTGTCAGCCAAATGATTATGATGTAGTGTTTTCACTTATTATCAATTCCTTCACTGAGGACTTTGTTAGGCAGTGCATGAGTAACATCATATCGTAATAGTGTAACCACTTCCTGATCCTGAATAATATGTTGTAGAGTAGAAGGTAAACTTATGCTTGGGAGGCATGTTGGTAAATTGCAAAAAGGGTGTATGATAATTTGTTTGGATGGTAAAAGCATTTTCAGGTTACAAAAATTTGTAAACTGTCAGATTTCAGATTGATTGGAATTTAACATTCATAATTAGATTTTGATTTGGATCTTAAAGGATCTGCAATGAATCTGATCCGTTTTCAGCCCAATGACATTTTGAATGTAAAAGGTCTTTTAAGGTAGGAGAATTCTTCGTAACATAACAATTGAATTTTAAGTTGTAAAAGGTGATTAATTTAGAAGTTTAAATTAAAATTTCAGTGTGGATGGTGTGCATTTTGGTTTTTCTAGTCAGGATTTTTTTTGATAAATATCTTTGACAATAAATTTGGAAATTAGTGGATTTAGGAGCATATGCAACAAAGAACCTGAAGAATTTTCTTCAACAAGTTACATGAGTTTGTATTCAGCTGCCTATGTAGATTTGATAGAAAGTTGGAAATTTATGTATTTTAGGATAATATGTGGGATTTACTTTGTGGTTCTTGTTTAGAGGTTGCAGCTAGCAAGTAATTTTATTCAAATTTTCTATTTTCTTTTGTGGAATCTACATTTTATTTGTGGGTGAAACATATGAAGGCCAGTTGAGTTACAGGTTATTCAAACCATGCATAGTTCTCATTTGACTCTTGATTTTTGAACTATTTCTTTTACAATCAATGTCCAGAAAAAGCATAAAGAACTCCTTGCCTTGAGAAATGAATATCCTTGGCTTCACCAAGAGGCCCTTGAGATCGCATTTGTATCCCGTTTATTTTTATCAGAGTACTTGCTTTTGTTTATCTTGTGTCACAGGGAATCTCCAGTGTCACTTCCCAAGCAAACCTATATTCCTTTAAGTTTCCACCATTAATCCTTTTTTAGTGGTCAGTGTTAGATATTTCTTCTGGTGATTTATTTCAGAGGCTTACAGATTGTGTGGTGATTATAAAGTATTTAAAAAATAGAACATGACATTGTGCTGTACACCATTTGTTCAGGCTGATGATTTAAGTATAGGAAAAGTGAAATATGATTAAAACTCACTTTTTTTTTTTCCTTGGGATCAAGAAACTTAGAAATATAATAATGATAGAAAAAATTAAAAGGTGGACCAAACATGAGCATCTAAAAAAAGCTGTGTGAGATGGATAAAAAAATCTTTATATTAAACTGGCCCAGCTTTGGTATCCAAAAGAAAAACATAAATACACAGATCATGATGCTACACCAAAGTCAAGTCTAAATCAAAACATCTTGCCAAGTCAGATTTATGTAGAAAAAAGTGGTACTTTGAAAGTCCTTTCTGGTTGAAGCCTAAAGATATGCTAGCAATTGAACTTTACCCACAAAATGCTTGTGTCTTCCTCTCTCTCTCTCTCTCTCTCTTTTATTTTTTCCCCATCAATATATTTTTCTCTCTTTCCATATCACCTCAAACAAAGCATGGACCTCAATTTTCAAATTGTCCTTGCTTTACCAAAAGCACAAATATTCTCTTAAGGCATTACTAGTGGCCAAGATGGGCCGCCAAAAAATTTTGCTTCCTGTCATAGCTTATCCCAAAGAGAAGAGACAATGGCAATGTGAAGAAAATGATGATTATTGGTCCCTACATCACATCTACACATAGCATACCAGTTGGCGAAAAGACACAATGAGAATTCCTTTTGAACGATCTCTTCGGCTTGTATCTTTGCTTGAGCGGCCCAAGGAAAAAAATAAACTTTCAACGGGACTTTTTGTTTTTTTGGTTTTTTGGTCAAATCATCTTACATTGCTGAAAATCATTAGAGAATATATCTTCATTTAACCTGTTGGTGCTAGTTGGTTTAACTTTGAAGGAGGGGTTTTGTTAATTTCTTTGTAATATTGAAAAAGAAAATAAACATTTTCATTCAACCTCAAAGAGGAAAGATACCTTATATATCAATCTTCCAAGTTCTCTTATGTTCTTAACATTGATCCAAGAGGTTCTCTAGTAATGATGTGAGAGCTATGCAAACCTGTACCTCATCTTTATTTAAGAGCAAGAATACCTCTCAAAATTCAAATCTTTGTTAGGTCATGGGCACCTTGAAGGATTAACACTCAAGATGTAATTCAAAGAATGTATTCATCTGTGACCTTCGCCCTCATGGTATGCAATGTTTAACAAAGTGAAAAGAGTGGCAATCACCTCTTCATTTTTTTTTTTTTTTCGGTTTAGTGACTTCACAATTGTGGGATAGGCAAAGAAACTAAGATTAAGAGGGCAATTCTAGGCTCTTGCGACTCATTAATTATTGAGAATATTTTCCCTTTTTGGAGAGGTTTAAATGCTGAACTCCTTTGGAAATGTATTGTTCTAGCTCTATTTTGGTTGATTTGGCAATAAAGGAATAACCATATTTCTGAATGAAAAAGAGAGAACATCAATGATGGGTTTAGTTTTGTCATTTAGGTTCACTTGGGCTTCGGTCTCTGAAGAGTCCCAAGATGCCTCTGAGGAACATATTCCATGCAAGTGTTTTTGTAATGAGAATGCTAGTGGTTATCAACTTGTGCTTGGTTCTTATGTCATTTGTTGTTGGGTATCTGTTTCTGTTTCAGAATATCAAAAGATGTAAATTTTGGTAAGAACATTGTTGGTGTTCTAGTTGAATCAGGGGCTGAGATCCGCAATAAGTTAAAAGGTAAATGCTCTTATCTACTCCTTATCTATCTCTCTTTATAAGAACTGTGGTGGGCAAGAGACACTATGGTGAAATGCTGCTAATAATGGCAGTTTCTATCTTGTAGGATTTTCTCCAGCTCAGAAGTTTCCACAAGCTGAATTTGCACCTTATCCAAGTATCAACTATGAATGGAACCCCATTGTATGCTATTAATCTATAGTTTGATAAAATTCTGTATGTACTTCTATTGTTGACAGCTTCTTGTTATCCAGCCTTTCCTATATTACCTGGACTTTTACTGCTAATTTTGGATCCTTTTCAATTCAAGAATACCTTTATGCTACAGTAACATGACATTTGATAATCATATGTTTTGAAAAGAACTTTTCTGGCCTTACTCAACTGGTGATTGGGTAATTAGTACTTTTTATGTGGCACCTTCAAAGATGGAGTTGATGAACTGGTTATAATTCAGATTATAGTCATCACATATATATACACTTAGTTGACAGTTAGAATTGATTATTGCTTTGATGGGTGATATAGTTATTCCTTGTTTACTCTATTAATATTATTTAGTTAGCTAAATGCTTTGAATGGAACACCCATTGGAAAATTTAGGAACATATAACTGCTTTTCACATTCTGATTTATAAGCTAAAGCATAATCATTTTTGCATATGCAGGGATCTGGTATTCTATGGAAAGCTTATGATTTTCCTGTATTCTTACTCTCTGAAAGTAGCACATTGACCTTGCAGGAGGTAACTCATTTAGTTCATAATGTATGTGCATTTGACTTCACTAAGTGTTAGTTTTAAGATTTGCTTTGCTATGTGTTATGATTTCAAGTCCTATATGTTGAGTATTTGTTGTATAAGGGAATTGAAAATAAGGTTCTAGGGGAAGTGGTTTTACAGTCCAAGTTAATATAGATTTGGATGATTTTTGAGAGTTACTTAGTTTACCATGGTGGTTGAAAGGAAGTACAATAAATATTTATGTGTTCAACTTGCTAAAAATGCTTTTGTAGACTAAATGAGGCTCTTTTTTGTTCTATTATTGTGTAAAAGTTATCAATGATGAGTATATAGTTGGAAAAATGAATAAGTAATTTGTCATTATTTAGCGAGACATTGTCTGTGTTCTTATTAAAGTGCTAGAGGTTTCTTGGCAATATATCAAACGTGATGGAATTTATGCGCTCCTAAAAAAATAGTGCATGTCCTGTAATTTTACATGTTTGACACCCTTTAGTTGATTTAATTAATCTTTGATGGATTATTCTCTAATTTTTTGGAAGTTACTTTTTATCAGGTTTATATATTCTATGCTGTCTTTTTCTGATTCTTATATTCTATGCTGTCAACGTTTGCAATCCAGGTGGCTACTAAGAATGAGAAAGCAGAGAATACTTACACCACTAGTGTGGCAGAGTTTGATCTGGTGATGCAGGTATCTCTGCTGCTGTGTCTATATAACTTTTAACCTTTCATGTATTAGTGGAGAGTAGAATTTTGTGGTTTATATCATTTACTTACTAGTTATTTTGTATTAATATTGGCTTTGCTTAGACAACAAAAGCTGGAACTCATGATTCAGAATCTTGTTTAAAAGAACAGACTTGCCTTCCTCTAGGTGGATACAGGTGAGATATCCTTGGAACTTCTATTCCTATTATGCTCTTTGTCAACTTAAGTTATGATTAACTTGGATTCTACCTTTTTAGACATTCTTATGTGCATATATGCAGATATGTCTGTCTGTATGTATGTGCGCCCATATATGTGTTTGTGTTTTTATGTATAAATTTTTAGGAAGAAGTTAATAGTATATGGGTAAATTGGTAAACATGCCCTACGATCTCTGAGATTTTTAAAGAAAGACTAATCAAGAAGACTTGGAAAGAATAACAAGTTATGATATTGTTTGGAAGAACAATGGAAGACAAACCTCCATTTTGGAGGTATTTCCTTTCCCCTTTTCAGCAGCAATTTATTGCAATTATGGGCACAGAAATACAAGAAAAGAGGGATTTTCATTAGTGTTTTCTGAAACAGGAGAGATAAGGAGATGAAAATTTGTTATTGCTTCTCAAAGGAGGTGGACTAGAAGGATGGCAGGATTTGTGTTAAATTTGCATCAGCACTGAATAAAAAGTATGATTTCAACAAAGAGTATAGAGTAGAGAATCAAAAGAAGACTATTAACTTTAAATAGAACTTATAAAATTGGGAAGTTAAATAGGGAGACAAGATGATTGGAGTATAAGAAGGTACTTTGTTGGGGGATTTAGCTACTAGAACATTGAATGAAGTAGGTTTGGATCTCTTGGTTAATTCATGTTGATTTTGATTTTGAGTTGGTTCTAGTTCGGGCATCATTAGTCTTTGTGTTTTCCTAAAGTTAATAAAGATGGTTATGCTTTGTATTGGTTGGTAGGATTGTTATTTTTTGAATCTTTGAAGTACTTTCTTTTATGGATGATCACTTAAGATTTACTTTGTTAGATTTGTTGAAAGATGGGTTGGGGATTCCTAATGTAACAATCATTTATCAATAAAATTAAAATTGAATTGAGATTTATCCTATTCTTATTGCTTGTTCCTAGTAAAGAAAGGTTACACTAATCATTATTCTGCTTCTACTTCACTCTTTCTTTGTAGCATTTGTCTTTTTATTTGAAGTCTAAATATATCTAAAATCTGAATAGACTTAAAATTTTTTTTTCCCCAACTATTTGAATGTAGGGAAATTTTAAAAATTAATCACTTTTGTATTTACCACAGTAGCCTCTTTTATAGTTCATTAACCAAATAAGTCAAAACTAATACTTTTGGACAAAAATACCCTTGTCTAGCCAATACATAAACTTTGTTTTCTTTCTCATTCTTTCTCTCATGTTTTCTTAATATTTTTGAACAAATTTCGCAGGAGGGTGAAACTATGGTTTTGATTTGGTTTTGTTGTGTACACATGGGAAATTTTTTGGCCGAAAAATTGAAAATGTTGACTGAAAAATATTGAAAAATATTGGAGAGTGTGAGGAAGGAGACCAATTTTGGCCACAAGTGGTGACTGAAATTGAAAGGGCCAAATGTGGTGACCGAAATTGGAAGGGCCAAATTCGGTCACCACTTGTGGCGACTGAAATTTGTTTTTCTTATTTATAACCCTTAAAATTTTATTTCTTATAAAAATTAGTAAACAATATCAAAATGTGACAAATAAGTCCCTAAATATTTTTACTTCCAATTTCCATCACCACTTGTGGTGACTGAAATTTGTTTTTCTCATAAGTAACCATTAAAATTTTATTACTTATAAAAATTAGTAAACAATATTAAAATACGACAAATAGGTTTTTAAATATTTTTACAAATTACAAAATTTTTCAAAATACTACAAACACCCTCCTAGACTAGTGTTCGAAATTGAGGAAGCAAATTTTGGTGGCTTTTGTCATTTGTAATTCCTAAAATTTTGTTAATTACAAAAATTAGTAAAAAATTTTAAATTATGACAAATAAGTCCCTAAATATTTTTCAAATTATAAAATTTTTCAAAATATGACAAACACATGCCCTATATGTGGTGGCCGAAACCCAACCGCACCCACCCCCCCAAAAAAAAAAATCCAAATTTTCATCTTTCTCCAACAAATTTCCAACAAAAAAACAATATCTTAAACAAAAATTCTAATAGATCAAACTCAAACAAACAAAATGCTCAAACAAAAACAATATCTTAAAATTTGCAAGAAAATAGAAGAAAAGAATAGAAGAAAATGAATGAGAGAGAAAAGAAAAAATGTTTAAGTTTTTGGGTATGGGGTATTTTTGTCCATTTTCATATGTTTTGCTTTCTTTGGTTTAAGAATTATGAAAGTGGTTAATTTGATAAATTAAAAATTAAAAATGGCTATTTTGAATAATTTTCTTTGAATATAAGCGTCAATCTTTTTTTAGTTTTTTCTTTCCTTAAAAGAATAAAATATGCAAATCAATATTTTTACATTTATGGCCTTATAAATTTTAAATGTTTAAATAACAATAAACATTTTGGAGAAAATATAACTTAAATATGTTTACCCTTGCATATTAACAAAAACTAGGTTCATTTGAATTTTATTGTGGTGTATAATGTTGTATGAAAACTATTTTTCTTTTTAATTAAATTTGTTAGATAAATTTGAGAAAGAGAAAGTCCACCAATAAATATGTACATCTATGAAACAATAGGAAAAATAATGGGCTTTATGTGGGTAATAATATAAATAGACCATCTAGATAGGTGTAACTTAAGAAAAGAATTTAATAAAATCATTCAAGCTTCTTACTTTAAGCAAAAGGCTTGAAAAATTGGCTTTTTGGATTCAGCTAAAAATGTCTGAAAATCTCTATTAAGTTATTAAAAAAATATTTAATTACTTAAATTAGTTAAATTCAGGATTAAAGAAAAAATTAAAAAAAACAAAACAAGCATTCCCTTAGTTGACATTTATCCTCTTCTCTTTGGTTTGTTCCTAATTTTATAGCTTGGTCACGTAAGATGTTGCAGGCTTATGTGAGGAGGAGAATAGGGAGAACAATATGCATGGCAAGTAGACATTTAACTGTCCCAATCTGGTTAAAAAGACTAGGTCCCTTTGTGCTTTGTCCCATGCTCCACTTTGAAGAGATTAGCCTTGCATGGTCAATTAACCCATTACTGATTTGTGCTGCATCGTGCAGTGCCATGCTAGATTTTTTAATTTGTTGCTTTTTGGACAGAGAAAGTCACAAATATTCATAGTTCTTTTGAATGGTTTTAGGTTCTCTTTTGGGTTTTCTTTTTCTTCTTTTCCTTCTGAGTTGTGGATCCTGGACCCACTTTTTAACTTTTCTTTTTAATACGTATTTTCATATTATTATTTCTTCATCAAAAAGGTTTCTTTATAATTACTAAAATATCCATAAATTTAACTTTATATACTAGTATTAAGATATTTGACATTTTATAATTGTGCTTTCTTGCTCACATATTGGCTCGTTGGGCTATCTTGCTTAGATTTGAGCCTGATACAAACCTAATTAAGCTCCGGAATCATGATGTGCAGACTTGTCTGAATTTACTTTCACAGACACAGACATATTTTGTGTAATATTTGGCGGCTATTTGTTTTTCTGACTAAATATTTATAAGGTAGAATTAATTGGTTTAGGTAATTACATTTTTTTTTTAAATTAATAAGGATTTTTCAGAAATTTTTTAATGGATAGAAAAAGCCAATTTTTCTAGTTTTTTGTTTAATATAAAAAGAATGGATTACTGTTCAAATTCTCTTTTTAAAATCATCCCAACCTATTTAATTTACGTTCATACCCATACGCACATAAAACCTTTCACTTTTTCTAAATTCCAAAGATGTACATTTTTATTTGGTAGACTCTGTTCGTCCACTCATCAACATTGAAGTTTTTTCAATTACTTATGCCAATTAAAGGTTCATCTATTTGATTCTTCTGGCTCGCATTTGTTTATTGATTGGTACTTAACCGTTTCCTGTGTGGAATTTTTTGATACTATGGTATGGATCTTTTCGTTCTTAGAAGTACATAATGGCATAACAAAACACGAATATGAAACAGAACTCTAAAGCGATTCATCTATTTGATTCTTATGGCCCAAATCTTACAAGACACAAAAGAGATGTTACATACAGGCAAATAAAGTAATGTTTTGGCTGGAAAAGCACATTGAAGACCATTTAAACAAAATATTGTCATTTTTTAGTGAGCTAAGTTTTGCTGGCATTTTTACATCTGCTAAGTTATAAAGGTTTAGAGTTCTTTATCTTCCGAATTTCTAGCTAAATATATCATTCTTATGAAGGGCAGTGTTTGGTCATTGCTTCCACCAATCAATACTTCATTGCCATACCAGTCCAAACCCATTATATTATTGCTGGCATCTATGGATTCTGCGTCTTTCTTTCGTGACAAAAGCCTTGGCGCAGATTCTCCAATATCTGTAAGTTCAAGTCTTTTCTCCAATATCTGTTAGTTCAAGTCTTTTTACTTGTAATTTGTAGATCTTTTTGTTTAATTTGTTATGCTTATTTTGTCTGTGATTAATGCTTAAACTAAGTGGGTACTAGTTGTAAGACCTCTAGGGTTGGTACAAAAGGTTTTGGATATCAATATTGTTCACATAATGGGGATGGATTGGGTTTGCAGTTATGTAATAGTTAAAACAAGAAAGGAATTAATACTTAAAGCTATCTTTATGACGTGTTCAAGGGACTGATTTCATTGCTGGCAGCAGTCGATGCTCTTTCTCGTGTGGAGGGTTGGGGTGACCTTAATAAACAGGTGTGTGATTAGCATTCCTTATTTAATATGCAATTTTGTAAAATATGCTAATCTTATTAAATCTTGTTTCTAGAGGCCTTTTATTGATAGTGAATGAATGTTTTTTTTTAATTGTTTTTCCTTTCTTGTGATTGTTTGAGTTATTAGCATCAGATATAGTTTTGATATGGCTTAATTAAGTAGATGTGTTTTAGAACATATTTGTTACTTTATTACACAGTGGGTATTTTTGGAAATACAAGA
This sequence comes from Khaya senegalensis, assembly GCA_032402905.1. Taxonomy (NCBI): domain Eukaryota; kingdom Viridiplantae; phylum Streptophyta; class Magnoliopsida; order Sapindales; family Meliaceae; genus Khaya; species Khaya senegalensis. The sequence goes on along the minus strand of CP135533.1, from coordinate 6,890,285 downwards.
AGATTGATGGAGCTTTAACTCCTGCTCTTCCCAGCTTTTTGGCCCATGGACACTTGAGCATTGCATGGCGGGCATTGCTTTCATCTTCATTTTGTTTGGTTCATTGCATGTTCATTGCATTAAAATCAATATAGAAGCTGTTTATACAGATAAATGAGGCGCATTCATAACAAAATGTCAGAGCAACCAACCTATTCTGTCAATAAAGCCAGTTTGCTTTTGTTTTCTTTTGTCTCAAGCCATTCATCACTGTGTCTCTTTTATCTGTTTTTGGTGTAGTAAAAGGAAGTGAAAAGGGGAACTCAAAATAATGAAAGAATTTACAAAGCTCAAAATCTCTAAATGATAAAAGCATCTATACAGTGTTACATGGGAACTGTAACGGATAAGAGGTGTTGAAACAGGTAGCAACATGATTAAGACCACAAGAAAGTCACATGAATAGAATTAGGAAAATGTTTTGACCCTTTATATCACCTACCATGTTTTGCCTAATGTTTCACATTAAATGCAGAAAAAAAAAGGACCTTCACCACACTCTTCAAGTGCTCTCATTGCCAAATCTTCCATCCAAGAAATAAGATCTTTCACTGCATATGGCATCACCTAATGATGCCAAATAATGAAAATACTATGATACACATTTCCTTTGATGGCAGTCATGAAGAGCAAATGATCTATTTATAAATAAATAAATAAATACCAAAAATAATGCTTTTGCTATTCGCTGTGTGACTATTTGGCTTGGTGAACTGTTCAAATGAACAAAGATATTCATATGAAAACTAACACACCTTGTAGTCTTAAATATAATGTGATTTGCAAGTATATTGCTCTCCTTAAAATCCAAGTGCTTGCATGGACCATTGCTCTAGGATGACTCAACAAATTTAATACATAGAAAAGAAGCATCCTAGAGCCTTTTCTTTTCATGGTGCTTGATGTGTAGAAGAATGGGACGCGTTTGACCTCCTCTTCCTCCACCAACTAGTTACTTCCATGTCAACAAAATTGTGAAAGGAACCTAAAATTAGGTGGGTTGCACTGAGTTCATATGGATCTTTTCTCACAGAGTAGACTTGGGCCTTTGAGAAAGTGGAGAAACCCAAAATTCTTTTGAAGTGTGTGGCATTAGCTCTTTTATGGTTGATTAGACGGGAAAGGAATAGCATGCATTACTTGCTTTTTGGAAAAGCTCCATCTCTTACATTCCTCTAGGCCTTGGTTGAAGAATGGTTTCAAGTTCTTTTTTTTTTTGGCTTTTCATCTAAATTTGGCTTGGGTTATTTTGCAGTGTGACTATTTGTCTACAGCACATTGATTATAAAGTTTTTTCCTTAGTATTTGTAGAGCTACATATTCCCTCTCTAGGAATCTTTTTGCTCAGAAATCTAACATACTTTTGCCATCTTTTAGTTAATGCAAAGGTCACTTAAACAAATACATTAAAATTTTTTTAACCAGTAGAAAAGCCGTATATTGAATATGTACTAAATTTGACAAGGCATAAACAAGATGGCAAGTGAAATCTACCCAGTTTTTGAACTAAAATTTATGCCTTCTATCAGAAAATCCCTTGGAAGCCATCCATATCTGAAGGCTTTCTGAGCTTGACGAGCATTTTGTTCTCGAACAAGATTGACAAATGCGTTTACTCTCTACTTATTGATTGCTATCCACATTCAGCCATGTTGTCTACTAATAATTTCCTTGTGTATCATACTTCATTCATGGTATTGTTGTCAACTCCTTTGTACTAAACTCTTGTTAACCCTCTCACTAGCTTTCTTTCAACATGTTCTGTAATGCCTTTGAAATTATTCTTATTATTACTACATTAATCTCTAAGTGGTGGTTGCGTGGATCTACTGTCATTTTTAAAGACCTCACTGTGGCCTTGAAATTTGATGTGAGTAGTTCTTCAAACTTATATACATTTTGCTGGGATTCTGCATCAACTTTAGACTGTGTCATGCTTTTTCTTGATCTGTCCCATTGTAATTTGTCGGAAGAATTCTTGATATCTTATTTATAAATGGCATTGTAGGCCAATTTGTTTGATTTTGTCTGTTACACACATGATTTACTTCTCACGATATATCATATTATGGTTGTGCAAATAATTTATGTTCTAGTACATATGTTACTTCATATTATGCTAGTGCAAATAGTTTAATCTTTCATTCTGATTGTAAATTATACAGCTTGCTTTTCTAGTTCTTACTGGAGAGGCCTGGGGTTACCTTGGTAGCAGGCGATTTTTACATGAACTGGATATGCGGTCAGATGCTGTTAGTGGCCTTAATAGCTCAATAATTGAGATGGTATCCTTCTGCTCTTGATATAATTACTGTACTGCTGTGTTGTTAAGGTTTTAGATTGTTATGCACTTGTGCACACAAATACACTCTCTTAATATACTCCAAACTAAAATATATCTTTGAAGGAATGATTAGATTTGATTATATTGTGGTGATTCAATGTATTTTGGCATCTTTTATGTCCAAATTTAAAGAGTTGTTTATGTCTGTACTCAAATTTTGAGTAGTGGGTGGAGGCTTGCTTCTAAAAGTGGCTATACAATAGTCTTATCAAATGATTATTTAAATATCTTGCATATATATCTTTACACAATATACTTATAACATTAATTAGTTAGTGTTGGAAGATTCTGAGTAATTATTTTCTGTAAGTAGGTCCCGTATAACTGTTTATTTTCATTTATGTCCTGGAGTTCAGCTCTGTGTTCAGGACAGTCCTAGTTTTCCTTTTTTTTTTTTTTAAAATCTGATTTTGCCAGCTCTCTTTGTACTTTTCAAGGCCTTGTACTGATTCATTGAACAAAATATTCAAGGAATATTTTCTTCCTACATTTCATTGTATTGAAGTGGGACCACTAATGACTCAAATTCTAGTTTCCTTGGTTGCCCACAATTATCTGTCTCTACTATTTTTTTTGTATATTATCCATCACCTAGTTTTTTATTTCCTATTCTTGACGTTAAATTCCATTATTAGACGTTCTGTTGGTTTGTACTTTTTTCCCCAGCCAGCCTAGATCAGTGCTTTTTTAGTATTTTTTTCCCCTACCCTACATTGCTGGGTGTATTTTCTTATTTTTTATTTTTTATTTTTAATTTTTGGGTCTAGGGATATCCAACACCTCTGTATTTGAGGAAAACATTAATGGGCATAACTTTTCCAGGCTAGGCTTTCACGTCATGAGATGATAGACATCTCTATCCCCACACATCATAATGCACAAAAATAAAAAATAATATGGGAATAAAGGATACAGCTGTAAATTTTGCTTGCTTGCTTATGTTACATTTATAAATATCATGACTTTCTCAAATTTCCTAATGGAACCATAAAGACTAGATAAGTGAGGTGAAGACTAGAATGCATCCAAGACAATAATGCCACAGAAAAGAAAAAGAACCCTAAGGACTTGAAACAGAAGAAGATAAATAAACAGAAGATGCAGAAACAATTGGAACATTCAACATTTCCTACATATAAATAAATCAGTCCCATCTTAGTAGGAGTGGGATTTTAAACCAAGACATATGGTATAATTGCAAAAGATCTTTATAAACTAGTGGGAACCCATGCTCCCAGTATTTGTTTCATGGCTTAAAAACCATTATTAGGCTTTTTCTTATCAGCTTAAGCTTTTGGATCAAGTGGTTACTTAAAAATGCTACTGAAACTGGGTTGACCAAGTGGTCTAATATCTGAATCCTCCCGTTATACTTATTAAATTACACTAAGTTGTGTTTGATTCAGTGCCTTTCTCATGAGGGGTTATGTTAAAGCTTAAATAATATTGTCAAACTCTTCCCATCATAAGCTTTGGGTTAGGTTAAGTTACAGGACCTTACGGCATCATTTGCTGAAGAATTCAGAGATTTCTGTTCTTCTTTATTCTTACTAATTGGGGATTTGTTTCCTAGCAAACATAGGATGATACTTCTATTGAGATTTATTTTTATTTTGTTATAAGTAGATTGCATGTCTGCTAATTTTATCTCCATTTTGGTACATTAATACAATCTGTTAACAGTTATTGCTACTGTTTCGTTCTTAAGGGAAGGCCAGAAAGAGAACAAAGGAAATATGTCTTTCTGTTTTTTTTGCAAAATCTTTAGCAATGTGAATGCATCTAGCTATTCTTGTTTTATTTTGCTCTGTTTCTATTTTATATTATTTGTGAAGAATTAGAAAACAGAGTGTGTTTTAACTCACCCTATTGAGTTTCATCAGTTGATTTAAAGTTTTTAAGAAGCTAATAGTATATTTTATTTTTTTGGAAAGGTCATGGAAATTGGATCCGTTGGGAAGGGCTCTACTGAAGGGGTCAAAACATTTTTCACTCACACAGCTGGGGTAAAAACTTATAGATTTCATGTAGCACTTTTCTATATAACTTATTCGAATCTGTTTCATCATTATGCTCCTTGAATTATGATCATTCTTGTAGTATATTGTTGGTCTGTATGACACTGATGAATCAGGTACTTTACAGTACTGTGGTTCTCTTGCAAGTGAAAACCAGAATGCTGAGATTCTTAAGGGCTTATTTTGAAAGGAAAAAAACTAAATATCCATCCTTCACCATCCTACCCTTTTTACAGATTTCAGTCATCTTGTTTCTTGCGTGGAAATCTCAGTTTCATTTAGCCATAAGCGATCATAAAAATATTTTATGGAGCAGATAGGCATGCAGAACTATATGCACTCCTCATACCTGAGCTTCTCTACCCTCTTTTTCATCCTGTTTTGAGCAGCCTCCAAAGACTAGGAACTCATTGTTCTTGAACTAAAGAAATAAGACTAGATCATAGTCAAAAGGAGATCCTGAAGCTATCCATTTATTCAGCTACAGCAAGTATTCTCTCTATTAGGTCCTCTTCTTACTGTTTCATAGAGGTTTCTGGATATGGAATTATAAGAGTAATGAATGCAACTTTTTAAGGCCTATAAGGTTGTCTAGAGCCTAATAATCCAGTTCTCATTTATGCATGGGCCAAAACAGACTAGTAGCACACATGCAAGAAAAACATACTTCACATACAAGTCTGCATTGTCTTGACTGCCTAACCATGGGTTTCTCTTCCTCTCTCCCCTCTTGTCTGTCTTTCTTCTATCAGCCAACCGTGATTTTTGGCCCATAGCAATGTTGGCTGACTATGCTATTGAGCAACTTGCCTGTTGGCCATCCAAGCATGTGCTTTTACAATGGCTGTTTGTCAGCCAAGCAGGCTTGTTGATCATGGAAGCTCCTGCAGGTGCTTAACACTGGTGATATCCCATATTTTTCTAACTTCGTTACGTTGGTTTTACAAGAATGAAAAAGCTCAACTATATGCTGCATCAAGTACATGCACATTTCTTGCTTTGCTGAAAATTGTTCAAGAAATGGTGCTTAATTTTGGTTACATTAATGCCAAAGTGTACAATTGTTAATTGATAAAGGCAAAGACCATTGACCTGTGTATTGACGTGTGTATGGACAGGCTGGAGAATGGATGTTACAGTCAGTTATTGAATATTAATGCTGAGTTCATACTATCTTTAGCCGTTAGCTGTCATAAGAATGATTTATAATTAATCTAGAACATACTAAATGAAAACATATATGTTGGATCTTTTTTTATTTTTTATTTTTTGGGTGCTTCTAATACTGCTTACATTGCTTCTGTCTAGGCTTTAGTGTGTACTTTCTTGGCAAATAGATTCTGTTGTCCGAGTAAAAAATGATTGCTCCTTGAAAAAGCAGATCCTGACCTCTTTTGTCTTTTTTGTGACCTTTATACTTTTAGTTCTCTGCTAGGCTTTACCTTCCATTTTCTGGGGAAACCCGTACCGGTTCTCTAATAAACTCACTTGTATTTGAAATAGTTAACTTAAAACCACAGAATGACTTTCCTAATTGCGTTGACTTAGCTAGATTATTGAATAAGATACATAGGTTTCTCATTCTCATTCTACTATTAAATCTTTTCTTGTGTTTCTTTGAGCTCTTTTGTTTCTCAAAAAGCCAATATTATTAAATCAACATGTTTGGTTGTTCCTTGCACTGTATTAGCTGTTGGATTTCACATTGATTGGTCAAAACTTTTACCATTAACAATTGAAAGAGTTCATGCTAGAAGAGTGAAATACAACTTTTAGAAAAGCATACTGGTTGCTAATATTTGTATATATGTGTGAAAAAAAAGAATTCTTCACTTCACTGCTTTTATTGAGAATTGAGAAGGTTTGCACAAGTTTATATAGAAAACTATAAAGCAAAGTCCTAATCTAACAAGGAAACTATAATTATACATTATACACAACTTCCTATTTTGTGTTTAACTCTACATGGTTTTCCAACACTTCCCCTCAAGCTGATGCGAAGATTCTTTGCATTCCTAGCTTGCTAATAAGTTGCTGAAAAACTGTAGTGGATAGGCCTTTTGTGAATACATCTGCTAGTTGACTGTTGGAAGTAATGTACGAAGTGCAAATCTGTCCGGCTTCTAGATTTTCTTTAATAAAGTGTCTATCAATCTCCACATGTTTGGTTTGATCATGTTGTACTGGGTTATGTGCAATATTTTTTGCTGCTTTGTTGTCACAATACAACATCATAGGACCTTCAACATTTAGTTTTAATTCTGATAGGATTATTCTTACCCATAGTAGCTCACATATCCCTTGTGCCATAGCCCTGACCACTGCTTCTGCGCTTGAACGAGCCACCACTGATTGTTTCTTACTTCTCCAGGTGACTAAATTTTCCCCTAGGAAAGTACAATACCCAGTTGTAGATCTCCGATCTACTTTTGAACCAACCCAGTCAACATCTGTATAAGCCTCCAACTTAAGTTCATCACTTTTCTGAAAGAGTAAACCTTTTCCTAGTGATCCTTTGAAGTACCTTAGAATCCTGTAGGCAGCTTCAAGATGTGTTTTTAATAGAGCATGCATGAACTGACTAACCACACTCACTGCGTAGGCAATGTCGGGTGGGATAAATAAATGGGTTTACCAACCATTCTCTGATACTCTCCTTTATCCACCAGTTCTTCACCTTTAAGTTGCTTTTCGAGTTGATGATTTGTTTCTATTGGAGTGTCAATTGGTTTACAGCCGGCCATTCCAGTTTCTTGAAGTAGATCTTGTGTATATTTCAACTGAGAGTTAAAGATTCCATATTTTGACCTGGCCACCTCAATTCCTAGGAAATATTGCAAGTTTCCTAGATCTTTGATGTCAAATTCCTTTGCTAAATAAGCCTTCAGTCCAATCACTTGTGATCATCTCCTGTTACTATGATGTCATCGACCTAAAAAATTGAAACAGTAGTCTTTCCTGCTATTGATATCTTCATGAACAATGTATGGTCACCTTGGGTTTGAAAGTACTCACGATTTAGCATGGCTTCAGTGAATCCCTTTTCTAAGAGCAATAGCAAGTTCATGGTTATCAATAAAAGGAATCTCAGAGACAGATGTAGGAAGCAGTAAACTGCTTTCATTACCTGGTTGAAGGTTGACAATTGGAACTTGAGACTTGATCGTTGATCTTTTCCTTCTAGAATACATCTTCAGAGTAGGTGATTCTGGTGCCTCAGTGATAATTTCACTATTTGAAGTCGAAGATGTATTTTCGAGACATATGAAGTTGTTATGAATACATCTTCAGAGTAGGTGATTCTGGTGCCTCAGTGATAATTTCACTATTTGAAGTCGAAGATGTATTTTCGGGACATATGAAGTTGTTATGATGCTCTTGGTTGGAAGTATGAAAAGGGTTCTTCTTGAGTGGCCATAATATCACTTGTCTCATCTACACCCCATTCCCACTTATCTTCTATTCTATGATTCTCCCCTTGAAGATAATTCTTGTCAAAGTAGGATGTGTGCTCTACAAAATTTACATCCATCATGATACATGATTTTCTTGTAGGAGGATGATAACACTTGTACCCTGTTTTGGTGGAAGAGTACCCCAAAAATATACTCTTTAGTGCTCTTGGATCTAGTTTGCTTTGAACATGAGAATGAACTTGAACATAAGCAACACATCCGGATACCTTCGGTGGTAGGACTCCGATTCCTTAGAAGTTGGGGAACAAAGACATCAATTTGTTTACAGGTTGTTGATTTTCAAGAACCCTTGTTGGCATTCGATTGATGAGTTACATCACTGTCAAGATAGCATCTCCCCAATACTGTTTTTGGACCCCCATTTGAAATAGTAAAGCTCGGGCTACCTCAAGTAAATGGCGATTCTTTCTCTTTGTGATGCCGTTCTATTGTGGTGTATCCACACATGTTGATTGATGTAGGATACCTTCACTAATCAAATAATTTATAAGATCTTGGTTGAAGTACTCTACCATTGTCAGACCGTAAAGTTTTGATGTTGCAAATTGATTCTTTACAGATCTTGGAAGGCAGGAAAAATGGATTAAACTTCTAACTTATTTCTCATCAAATAAACCCAAGTAGTTCTGGTACAATCATCAATAAATGTAAGAAACCATCGACAACCAGAAATATTAGTAACACGGGATGGTCCCCAAACATTAGAGTGAATTAAACTGAATGGTGAAATAAATTGAATTTCTTTTATTGGGAAATGAATAAGACAACAATGCTTAGCAAAACTACATGATTCACAATGTAAGCTACTAACATCAAATTTGTCAAACAATGAGGGAAATAATTTTTTCAATAAGGTAAAAGGTAGGTGTCCTAATCGGTTATGCCAAAGATAAATTTGATCTAACTTAGTGTTGTGTGAGATTAAACACTGAGGCTCTTTTTCACCACTTTTCTGATCAGTATTCAAGTAGTAAAGTCCATCTTTTAGCTTACCAAGCCCAATCATCTTCCCTGATCAATCCTGAAAACAACCACCAAAAGGTATGAATTTAACTGATAATTCAAATCATTAGTGATTTTTCCAATTGATAACAAATTGCAGTTTAGATTTGGTACATAAAGGACTGTATTTAAGGTTAAAGTGTCTGAAAGTTTAACAGTTCCTTGACCTGCAACCGAGGAAAAAGATCCATCAGCCACTCTGATTTTTTGTTTCCCTGAACATGGTGAATATCTAAGGAAAATGTTAGGTATACTAGTCATATGGTCAAAAGCACCTGAATCAATGATCCAAATGTTAGGATTTGGTTTTGAGGGAGTTGAGACCTTTATACCTGATGAAGCCATGGAACAAAAACCTGTGTTCATAGATTGGTTGAGTTGGAGCTGTCCAATTGGTTCAACAAATTTCTAAGTCTTTCAATGTCTTGTTGGTTGAAGCACTTTGATTCTTGTTCAGTTTTTTTTTTCAATAGCAGTTGTATGGTTTGCTTGACTAGATTGATTAGGTTGAATGTAATTTCAACACATAGCTCTTGTTTGTTGTGGCTTGTTACAGTAGTCGCACCAAAGTTTGTCTTTCTCTTGTGGTTTCTTGCTGCCTACCGGTTTTGTCACAGCAAGAGCAGAATTTTCAGTGGTCGGTTCTCCATTCTCCACAATTTTGGCACTCCTTAGGTCCTTGTTACTCTCTTCTCCTCAACTAAGGGAGAATGCTCCCTCAGGTCTGGTAGAGGCTCTTTCCCTAACACCTGATCACATGCTTGATTGAACTTAGGATTAAGTCCTAAAAGAAATTGAATGACACATTCTCTCTCCATAAGATCTTTTACCCTTTTTGCATCAGTAACTGATTCAAGTTCCATAATCTTGTAGAGATCTAATTCAGTTAATAATTTGAGAGTGTTGCAGTAGTCTGTAACACTTGAAGATCCTTGTTGGCGGTATGAGTTTGACATTTGATTTGAAAAATCTGTGTTACAAAACCAATTTTAGAATACATTTTGCTCACAGCGTCCCATATGTCCTTGGCCATTGGAAGAAGAAGATATGTTCGGCTAGTTTCAGGTTGCATGGAATGGAGAAGCCATGACATGACCATTTATTAATTAATTAAACTGTTCTCACCTTTTTTATTCCAGTAAAGCCTCTATTAAATAGAGTTTAATACATAGTTGAATCTCATAGAGGTAGGATCTACAAACTAGGAATACATATCTTATTAGACAAGTTTATCCTAATCTTAAAAAAATCAGATAATTAAGAGAAATAGACTAAGGATAAAACTTATCCTATTATTCAAAGACTAGATAACATAATCTTTTCAACACTCCCCCTCAAGCTGGTGCAAAGATATTCTTCATTCCTAGCTTGCTTACACAATCTTCAAAAACTTGTCTTCCAACACCTTTTGTAAGAATATCTGCCACTTGCTCTTTCGATGAAACAAATAGTACACAAATCTCACCACTATCAATCTTTTCTTTGATGAAATGTTGATCAATTTCTATATGTTTAGTGTGATCATGATGGACAGGATTATGAGCTATGTTGATTGCTGCTTTATTATCACATAAAATCTTCATAGGCTTTATACATGGTAGCTTGAGTTCTTCTAAAAGCCTCTTTATCCAAATGATCTCACATGTTCCATGTGCCAGTGCTCTGAGTTTTGCTTCTGTACTACTTCTAGTTACAACATTTTGTTTCTTACTCCTCCATGTTGCTAAATTTCCCCAAACAAATGTACCATAACTAGAAGTGGATTTTCTGTTATCGATAGAACCTGCCCAATCAGCATCTGTATAAACATCCACACTTCTTTTCTCATTTTTTTTTAAAGAAAAATCCTTTCCCATTCTATAAACAGCATCCAAATGCCCCTGAAAAGGACAATGCATATATTGACTTACCAAACTTACTGCAAAGGCTATGTTTGGTCTAGTGTGAGACAAATAAATTAATCTTTCAATTAATCTTTGGTATCTCCCCCTGTCTACTGGATCTCCTTCTTCTTTACCCAATTTTCCACTGGGTTCAACTGGAGTATCACAAGGTTTACAACCCAGCGTACCAGTTTCCTCAAGTAAATCTATTGTATATTTTCTTTGAGAAATTAGAATTCCTTTCTTACTCCTTGCTATTTCCATTCCCAGAAAATATTGTAATTGTCCTAAATCTTTGATCTCAAATTCTTTAGCAAGAAACTTCTTAAGACAATCAAGTTCTTCTAGATTATCTCCTGTTAGGATAATGTCGTTGACATACACAATCAAGACGGCAATTTTTCCATATGAAAAATGCTTAAAAAACAATGTTGATCTGCCTGACCTTGAAAATACCCAAACTTCTTAACAGCCTTGGTGAAGCGATCAAACCATGCTCTCGGTGACTGTTTTAAGCCATAAAGTGACTTCTTCAATTGACAAACATTATCACTCCCAAACTCATTTTCAAAACCGGGTGGTGGTTCCATGTAGACCTCTTTTTTTAAATCTCCGTTTAAGAAAGTATTCTTCGCATCTATTTGATAAAGTGGCCAATCAAGATTTGCAGCAACAGAAATCATGACCATGATAGTGTTTAGCTTGGCCACAGGTGCAAATGTTTCATTATAGTCTATGTCAAAAGTTTGAGTAAATCCTTTAGCAACTAGTCGCGCCTTGTACCTTTCAATATTCCCATCAGCTTTATATTTGATGTTGAATAACCATTTACAACTAACTGGATATTTTCCTTGTGGAAGTTTCACTATATCCCACGTATTATTTTTCTTCAAGGCATTCATCTCCTCTAAAACTGCATTCTTCCACTTAGGTTCTCCAAGGGCATCATGTATTGTTGTAGGAATAGTCTCAGTTGATACTTTTAGGCAAAAAGCTTGATAGGAAGTTGACAGATTGCTGAATGTCATATAGTTGTGTAAAGGATGTTGAGTACATGACCTACTGCCCTGCCTTAGTGCAATAGGTAAATCTGTCTCATTCTACTGGTCAAATTGTTCACTTGAGTCACTGGAAGTCAGAGGAGGCTGTTGTAGATTTGCATTCTGGTCAGATGCTTTGTTGTGTTCAAGAGTTGCAATGGTTTGTACTTGCTTCAGTCTTCGGGAGTATACAAACAGTTCAGGTTGTTGCTGAGATTTCTTGCTGCTGTCAACAATTAAATCAGTTTGTGGTGGACTAGTTTTTGTTGTTGATGGAATCTCAGAAGGCAAAGGTGGTTGTGCTGGTTCTGGTTCAATAAGAACAATTGGTAAAGTGCCTGCATTATTAGAAGAAAAATTTGGAGAAAAATTCAAAAGCACTCATCCACTTCTCTAATCTTATCCATTTCTCTAATATCCTCCCCCTGCAGTGGATGTTGAAAATAAGGTGTATTCTCAAAAAATGTCACATTCATAGTTACAAAAAACTTCCCAGTTCTTGGACAAAAACACTTTTATCCCTTTTGACATGGTGAATGACCCAAGAAAATGCACTTAATTGCCCTATTGTTCCTGTCGATGAGTGAACAAATACAGTACAACCGAAAACTCTAACAGGAATCAAGAATAACCAAGTTCAGGCATATAGTGGTGAAAGTATTTCTATTCCTACTTCTGCTATGAAAAAAGTGATGTTATGGCATAAAAGACTAGGAGATCCTAATTTTGGATATTTGAAAAAGTTGTTTCCTGATTTATTTCATAATAAAGATGCAAGTATGTTTCATTGTGATGTATGCCATCTGCATAGAATTCTCCATAGAATATGATTTTAACATAACTCTTCTCCTGCTCTCCTCACATCGAACTTCAGCAAAAGCATCTCTTATTGACAATAGTTGTTTCATTCCCAAAATCCTTCCACGAACTTCATCCAATTCTTTATTCAAACCATGAAGAAAAGCAAACAATCTTTCCTTTTCCACCTTCTGTGTATATTTTAGACTATTAGCTGTGCAAGACTGACATTCTCAAACATGTTAAGTTCTTGCCAAAGGCCCACTAAGGTATTGTAGTAATTGGTTACATTGGACTCACCTTGCTTTGTATCCCTTAAAACAGATTTCAGTTCAATCATTTGAGAAGAATTACCAAAATCTGAATACATAGCTTTAGCAAGATCCCATAACTCTTTTGCAGAATTGCAAGATAAAGAATTTCTACCAATTTTTGGCTCCATGGAGTTAACAAGCCATGCGGTTACCATGGAATTTTCTATTTCCCAGATGCAATATTCGGCCTCATGTTCTAGTGGTTTCTTTATTTCGCCGGTGATGTAACCAATTCTTCCTTTACCACGAATAACCAATACAACTGACTGAGACCAATCCATGTAGTTTGATCCATTGAGTTTATGTTGTGTAATTTGTAGAGAGTGAGACGCTGCATAGTTGATGACTGACCTTTCTGCAAAAACTACTTGCTGTGAAGACTTGGCAGATTCCTCAGAACTTCTATCTCAAGCAACTCCAGTCATAACAGTTTTTGTCATTTTTTTTTTTAAAAAAATTTCAGAGATATTAGACCTTGCTCTGATATCATATTAATTAATTAAACTGTTCTCACCTTTTTTATTCCACTAAAGTCTCTATTAAATAGAGTTTAATACATAGTTGAAGATAGGATCTACAAACTAGGAATAGATATCCTATTAGACAAGTTTATCCTAATCTTAAAAAAATCAGATAATTAAGAGAAATAGACTAAGGATAAAACTTATCCTATTATTCAAAGACTAGATGACCTAATCTTTTCAACACCATTGAATTTTCTGCATCCCAAATTTCATATTTGGGATCACTTTCATCTGGAGCCCGGGCTCTACCGTTGGCTTATTTGAATTTGCCTTTACTTTTTAGAGAAATCTTCAGAGTGGGACCACTCCATGAAGTTTTGACCATTTAGCTTGGATGTGGCTATTTGAAGGTAGGGTTTTCAGTGTGTATGGAAGGTTGGAGTGTGTTTGAGGTTATGGCTGAGACGGATTTGGTGTCATCAGACATATTTGGCTGAAAATCAGCTAGATGGTGGTGCTTAAGCTTAGTGCCACCACTGAGGATAATGGTAAGAAAGACCACAAGTGTAACGTATAATGATGGTGGCAATTAAGGCTACCTAGGTAGGTAACGGCAATGAAGGCCACGGCAACTAGAGTGATTTTTCAGAGATCTGTCACAAAGAATAAAAATTTTTCTCAGAAACCCAAGATGGCTCTGATACCATGTGAAAATAAAGAATTCTTCACTGCTTTTATTGAGAATTGGGAAGGTTACACAAGTTATATAGAAAACTAGACAGCAAAGTCCTGATCTGACAAGGAAACTATAATTATACATTATACACAACTTCCTATTTTGTGTTTTAACTCTTTACATGGTTTTCCAGCACTATGTATCATATATTCTACACAAAGTTGATCATCTTTGAGAAATGAAGGAGCAAGAGATATATTGTATGCATGATGTTGAAGTGTTGTGACTTTTAATCTACGGATTGAGATAGAATTATTTGATGTCAAGATTAAATGGGAGGGTGAGTGATAAGCATTAGGTGTGAAGTAAAAGTGGATGCATACTTGGTATTGTATTTCAATTAGTAAAACAAAAATGAAAATGGAAGTTGTATTTTTAATTGGATGTTTTTAGTGTTCAATAATGTATTTGGTAACATGTAATGAAAACCATATTAAAAAGAAGAAAACTTTAGAGTGCGTCTGGTATAAATGTTTTGTCGAATTGAATTTATTAATTCATTTAGTAAACATCATGTAATAATTAACATTTCGTGGACATAAATTAATTTGATTAGTCTTAATTGTTTGACAAAAACATTAAATATAGCTATATTTTCTTTTTTATTTAAAGCAAAAAGTATTGTCAAATATTTTAAATAAAGAAACTAAAATAATTTCAAAAACCTCTTCAGTATCATTTTAAATATATAATAATTAATTTTAAAACAATTCTATTATCTAATGATACATTATTCTTACTAATTGAATTGTAATATAATGAACTCCAAACAAAAGTTTGCATATTATTTTTCAAATAAAAAGAAAACCACTAAAAGTTATGTTCTAATCCAGCTAAGCTCATTTTCTTTGATTTATGAATCATTTTTGAAAAACTTTAACTGACAATATTTAGTCCATTTTCAGAAAATGAGAGCAAAACAGATGGTGCAAAACAGTAATGAACAGTCCCTTAGCTGCTGTGATTTCAAAGTTAAATAAAAGCACAACAATCTCTAACACACCCCATATTCTTCTGCATTTTTTCTACTTGATTAAACTTTGTTGGACTTCATGTGCCCCAGTTATTGTTCAATGACAGAGCCAAAGTCAATGTGTTACTTAGCATCATAATAGGATGAATTTTGATTTCACTATTATGAACAAGGAAGTCGTTATCATTACAAAACTGAAGCTGCTGCTTGGATGGTCGGTTTTGTCAACTCTGCCTGTTAAAATTGTTGTAATTGTCTCTTCCCCTTAAATTTAGTTTCATTTTAATTTGTTCAGTTTGCTTAGGAATTCTATGATAGTTGATTGATATAAGTTTTTACGTGATTTCTTCTGATGCAATTTTCTGTGGTGTTTATGTTATTTTGTGTGAATACCTGAACCCTTGATCAGCTTTGATAGCCAGTATGCCTTACTTTGTGCTTTATTTATTTATTGATTTATTTATATTTTGATAGCCAGTACACCTTACTTTGTGTTCTATTTATTTATTTATATTTGAAGTGATGAGGACCGAATTGTCATTAATTTAGGTTTCATCTGTTGTAAATGATACATTGGATGCCTTAAAACGTTCTCAAGATTCTCTCAAACATGTTACAATCTTGTCAGCTAATTCTTCAAATCCTGGGATACCTCCTTCTTCCTTGATGGCTTTTCTGAGAGAGGTTTGAACAGAACACTTGAATTTGTTATACTTCACACTCTCATTTACTTTTCCTTTCTTTTATTTCCTGTTTGCCTAAATCTGCTTCAACCATAAGTGGTGTGGTCTTTTTTCATTTCTTTTTTTGTTTGCTTCTTATATTTGTGACAAACATGAACATAAAATGATATGGAATCTACTATTTTTTCCTCCTGTTTTCTTTCATTTTAATCTAGGAAAATTTTCACTTAATTACGCAAAAGTTGGGGTGGCAATTTGTGACGCCCATCAACCTGAAACAAACATGGCATAAAATTACTGGATTATGGTTGACCTAAGATGCCATGATTATTAAATTGGGGACATTGATATGGCATGATTAATAATCGTGTCATGTTCGAACTTAAAATTCTCGTCACATGAACTCGTGAATAATCATGTTGTCTTAACTCATTTATAATCTAATAAATTTGTTTTACATTTTTCACATTTAAAAATGTTTAGTTACACACACACACACACACAGCCTACATTTGAAAATGTATTTAGTTATATTTGGTTGGCCTAAAATATATTGTACCTCTGTTTGACATGATACACCAACCTGAATTGCCACCCTTACACAAAAAAGTATGAGAAGAGGGGAAATTATTCAGTTTTGTGTGGAAAGCACACTCAAGTAGAGTTGATGCTTATGGTCTGTTAATCACTAGGCTTTAGGTTGACTTTCATGTCCTCAGAGAATTCTGATCTGGTAAAAGTAAATCTTTGATGTCATATTCTGGGTGAGAGTTTTATAGATTCAATTGCTAGATCTACACTGGACATGGATCATTTATTTTGGGGTATCTTTTGGTGCCTTTTCTGTGTAGCCATTTTCAATGCATCCATTTCTTTTATTTACTGCCACTAACTCCAAAGTTCAGAAGCAAATTTTAACAAGATTACACGTTAAAGGAATGCAAGTCGGCTGCTGCTTGCATCAAAGCTACTGTGTTTAAAGAACTATATCATATTGACTGTTATTTTTTCTCTTTACAGAACCCTAATATGTCTGGGATTGTATTAGAGGACTTCGATACAGCCTTCAGCAACAAGTTCTACCATAGTCACCTGGATGATATCTGTGAGTTTATTTATGTGCTTATATCAATATCTGTTATCTTTTATGAATAGTCTTGTACATTAATTAACTATCTGGAATCTCCTGATTCTTCTTGTTTGTGTCCTTGATGCAGCAAATGTCAACTCTTCTGCGATAGTGGCAGCTGCTTCTGTCGTTGCTCGTTCCCTATACATTCTTGCAAGTGATGACAAAGATTTGCATGACTCTGTTCTAAGTTCCATAAATGTAAACGTCTCTCTAGTTGAAGAACTTATGGGTTGTCTATTGAATTGTGAACCGGGTTTGTCTTGTGATCTTGTGAAGAACTACATTGCACCCACTGATGCTTGTCCAAGTCATTATGTTGGTGTTATCCTTGGAGAACCTTCATCCAAACCTTATCTCGGATATGTGAATGATGTTTCAAGGTTTGTTTGGAATTTTCTGGCTGATAGAACATCTGTTCCAAAGGGTAATGCTAGTTCTGGTTGTTCTAAGGATTGCAGCAACAAAGGAGAAGTCTGCATTAAAGCTGAAACAGGAATGGGTGTTTGTGTTATCTCCACAACCAGGTATATAGTAGATAGAGAACACTAAATCAAACAGGTATTTTGATGTGGTCCTTGAGCAGTAAGCTTCATTAAATTGTTTTAAAGGTGTAAATTGGTTGGTGGAATGAACAATGTTTATCTTAACTGGAAACCCTCTTGTTTTTGTGTTCAACCTTATCTCATCTTTTAATGATTTTTGGAAATTTTATCTCTATTTATCCTCTGTTACCCAATATGTTGTGACCTATTTCCTGTATGGCCATGAATTATGTGCTAGGTTGCAAGATCTATTCTCTCTATGCATAACCCGAGCTTGTCTTGAACCCAGCTTTGGCTAGATAATTCATGTTGATGCTGTCTCTACCCTATTATGTGTATCCAATCTGTCCAACAAATGAATTTTCTATTTCATTTTCCTTTATTCATTTATTTTTGTTTTAGATGTCAGCAACCTTTGGATGAAAACTATTGGTTGGTCTGCATTCAGGGTCACCGTCTGCATGATTTATGCTCCACTGTTGCCCTCCCTTGTAAGACTGCAGAGTTATGTCATGGTTTTGGACATCATATATAGATTTTATACCTGCTTAGACTCGTGTTACAATTAGGTAATATGGTGTGATGTTCTCATCTATAGGACAAAATCACTTGAAGCTGGTGCATACTTCGATTGTGTGTGCTGATTGTACTTGTATGCTATACCACCTTCATCCCTTCAAAAAAGTATTATTTGTTTTTGGCTTGACACGGTAAATGAGCTAGTCGGTTCACATTGCAGGTATGTTCCAGCATATTCAACCCGATTGACGTTTGAATCTGGTATTTGGAATGTTTTGATGCCAAATTTGTCGGATTCCATGGGATTGCTGGATCCTGTTTGGACAGAGAGCAATTGGAATGCAATTGGACTGCGGGTCTACATCGTCCAGAATGCTGCTTATGACCACCTTGTTTTAATTGGAGGCATTGCTGTGGCGGTCTTGGCTTACCTTGCAATAGCACTTGTAAGAACCTTTGTCACGAAGGCCTTGAAGCGGGATTGACAAAATTTATATCAAAATTCTTTTGGAGTGGAGAACAATATAAATTTACTAGAGATTAGAACAACAAACATACAATAGTTGGATATAGTGTTCCATCGTTTCAACTATTTCCCGGGATGTTGTATTAATTAGGCTATGTACTTGTGCTTTTAGGGCATGAACGCTATGGAAACTTCTATTGTTATCCTCACAAATTATTGAACGGTAAATGAAATTGGCTTGAAAAATGGACATGCATGGGACGGAGATCATAGAATTTTGGGTCGAATGGCTAATTGTTTTCCCGTAATCAATTTACCATTCTTGTTTTTCGGTTATTATCGTTCGGAAATAAAGCCAACGGATGGTTCTGGATGTCGTCAATGTAAATAAATAAAATAAAAGTAAATCAGAGAATCCAAAGGGATTATTTCATTCAATATAAGAATGATTATATTGATACATAGAAAAGCAATCACGCCCCCTGTAAGTAGTGTTATGAATAATTCATTTGCCTTTACTTTTCACAAACCGATTATGTTGTGCTAACTCGCAAAACTTATACTTCGTGAAGTACAGGTGTTTGAACGAATGCCATTGTTGCTGTTTATTCACAGATTAAATTAACAACACCCTTCCTGTATATTCACCATTTTAAAACTATGACTTTTGTTAAAAGTGTGAAGTGAGTAAAAATATTGCAAAATATATATGATCTTCTAATAAATAAATTGTTGGGACATGCTTTAAGTATCGTTTAGTTAAAAATTAGTAGTAAATTTCAATGAGATAAAACCTTGTCAAATGAGTGTGATAGTTGTAAGTAAGTGTTGTATATTATCTCTCTAAACAACATATACCAACTTAAATTAGCTTTTATTAATATCGTATTTCAACCTTTCAAATGTTGATATTGGTGAACTTTTGAAAAATGACTTTGCTCACTGAAACATATTTGTTTGACAACAACCTACTTATTTTGTTAGAGTAGAAAAATTTTGGTAGAATATGTTATTTGTCTCTTTTAATGTAGCCTCTCTTTTTTTTTTTTTTTTTCAAATTTGATCAATACATGTTGGATTATTTGCATATATTATTGTTGAGAGTTTGTATTTGAACATAATTTTC
Source organism: Khaya senegalensis (assembly GCA_032402905.1). NCBI lineage: Eukaryota > Viridiplantae > Streptophyta > Magnoliopsida > Sapindales > Meliaceae > Khaya > Khaya senegalensis. The sequence continues at coordinate 6,870,730 of CP135533.1, read as the reverse complement.
AAGTACTATTGATACGATTGATAATACACAACAACATACACGTTCTTGACTTGCTTGAAGAAGACTTACAATTTCAAAATGATTGAAATATGTACCAAATAAAGTCTAATTTGTGGTTTTTCAACAAATTGTTGTATTACTATATATAAGAAAATAATCACCTGGGATTGGACTTTTTGAGGATCATATGCATATCTTGATTTGCATTTTTTTTTTTTTTTGGTCTCTAAAGAGATAAGTTAGTTAATTTCATCTCTTGTCGTGGAAGTGAAAGTTAAAGCATGTGAATTTTAATAAGAAAATTTTTTTAAAAAAATTGGATTTTGCTATTGTAATCTTAAGTGTGTTGATCTAGGAAGATATCGAAAATATGTTTGATCTCATTCTTGTAACATTTATTAGTTTAGAGCTAAACTTTGACAAAAGGATTTACAGAAAATGCTTTCTTATATACTGTCTTTTGTTAAATATTGTATATTAGATCCAAGTCTCCGTTCAAAAACATAACGATATTTATTATTGGACAATATGCATATCATATCACTTTGTGACCTTCCTCTTCTCTCCCCAAAAGACTAATATAAGAGTCTCCTGGTTTTGTGGGTTCATGGCTACAAAGAAAAATCATATGGTAAGACCAATTTGCTAATGCCCATGGTTTGGGCTCTCATAAAATGGACCTTGTAATTAAAATATTATATATCTATAAAAAAAAAGACTCACAAAATTCAAAAACTAACAAAGAAATTAATAAGATTTAGTATAAAAATAATGCAAAATTGGACACTTATTAATTAATTGTATTAATAACATGCTATATAGATTAAGGGGTGTCACATTCATATGTCAATGCATAAATAATTGTGTTCATGTTAATATTCTAATAAGATTAGAATAAGATTAATATCACATTTTTAATCTATAATTATTTGACATAACCTAATTAATTAATTTATTATATATATAATTAGAAATTAATGAAAAATGACAATATTATGAATTAATTGAAATATTAAATTAAAATGCCTAAGTTATAAAATTTGTCTAGGCGAGAGAGCTTTAGGCGTTGGGTCCACAACCACTATTGCTATTCTACAGTATGTTAGGTTATCTAGCCTCTAATATTGTGAGTTTCTTCTGGATGGTATTTTCCAAAATTGAGAACTAGATAGGATTTCCTTAAATGATAAAATTTAATGTACAACTAATTAACATTAACTACTTTATGGTGACTATCTTATTTGAAAAATATTATTAGATAACACAAGGGTTAACTTAGATAATTAATATCCTCTCCATGAAAAAGTAGATTTTTATGGATTTTGTCATAGAATTTTAGAGCCGATCAATTTTATTTAAATTGTAATTTATCATTATTAAAAGAATTTAAAATCAAATTGTGGGATAAATATGATTTAAATAAAGTTGCTCTTACCACAACAACTCAATAGCAAGCCTATGGCCATAAGTTTAAGAAAATTGTTCAAGAAGTCTCTAGTTAGCCTTCAATGAAAACTTCTCCAACACAACTTTGTATTACTACGCCAACTACTCCAGCAAGTAAGACCAAAGCATCAATTTCTTCCATTAGCAAAGATAAAAATAGAAAGAAAAGACAAATGTATGAGAAAATGTTTGAAGAAATAGTCAAAAAATTTGAAGCTAAGAGTAAAAAATCCTCCACAAGTTCTAATCAATTGCCTAAGGCCTATGACCCATTTGGTAGACCCTTTTCTCAAGACCCATTTGATTTATGAAGAACAACATTTTAAGATGGCCATCATGAAGAATTATTAGAAGTCATCTATTGTTGGTACAAGATATTTAAGATTCTTGATCATGAGGACACAGGGACTCATAAGGATGCTCCATTATTTAAAAGTAGCTAAGGTTGTTTTTGGCAAGTTAGTCAAGATCCTTCATCCTTCATATAAAAGATACAAAACTGTACACATTAATTATTCAAATAAAGACAGAAGACTTTCGGTGGAGAAATAATTCATGTTCATTATTATAATTAATAATTTATTATAATAGTTAGCATTCAATAATACAAATTTGGATTCCATCCTCTTAAGAGAGGGGGGTTGGGTGTGTTAGGGCTGAGGAGGTTTAGAACTAGAAAGTACTTATCCTTATATTTTATCCTTCAATGAGAGTTACAATAAAGTATCAATTTCAATTCTATTTATCGATTCTAATTTTTGAATTCAATTTTTTATTTACTAACTTGTTATTTCATTTCCAATTTCCAATCCCCATTCAATTTTTCAATCTTACAATTTATGATAACGTTAGTTTTATAGATATATAATATTTTAATTACATAATTTTCAATCCTACCTTTATCCTTAGTTTTGTCCCAGGTTGTTAATGATATCAGAGCCATAATGTTTTTAAGAAATTATTGAAGTAATAGGAGAAATTATTATTGTTTAATTATTTTAGAGTCATAAAGAAAACTATTATTATTCAGGTGTTTTAGAAATTTAGAATTTGAAAAGTTATAGCAGTAGCAATGAGAGTTGTGCATACATTGACAAGTTAGGTATTTTAGATAGTAAGGCTTAAAGGAGACAATAAGACCGTTGGTAAAGTTAGGTGTTTCAATAGCTACTCTAATTTTAGAATTTTTTGTTTTAAGATATTTGATTGATAATAGTTTAAACATGTGATTTTAGAATAATTGTTCGTTAATAGTTTTGAATATAGCTTCTTCAATTAGAAAAATGCTTAGTTCTAAATTCAGAGAGTCTTTTAGGACTATTAGTTTTAGAGAACTTATGTCAAAGATTAGTAATATTAGTCAAAAAATTAGTCAAGACAAATTGTCCAGTATTCCTTTTAATAATATATATAAGATAGGAATTTTTGATTTTACAGAAGGAACATTATCTTTATAGAATGAATTTGAAGAAATTAGGTTACTAAATTCTACAGCCTTAAACAAATATAAAGAATAAGGATTTAATTATATATATTTTGGACTAGTTCAAATTACTATTAAAGTTTTAGCACGAATAGGATTAGATTCCCAGTATTGATGTTACTTGAAACATTGCTCAAATTTCAAGATTCCTTATTAGGTGTAGTCCACTCAAACCTATGCAATGGTGCCATATACTTTAGTTATACTCAAATTTTTCAGTTAGTTTACATTATCCAACAATTTTAAATACTTTAGTACTGAATATACATGCTCTTGAGATTAAATTTAGCCAACATAGGCAATGATATATGTTAGTATATAGAGTTTATTTTAAACAAATTACCTCACAATTCAACCCTAAATACTTACTACAAGATGATAAAGGAGAAACCACAATGATTAGTATTCGAACACAAAAAGATGATATCCTTACATTAACCTATACACTAAAACTACTTCAATGGAATGAAATTACTATCCTAAATGTATGGAAAATAGAATTGAAATTCATACTTTATTGTAACTCTCATTAAAGAATAAAATACAAGGATAAGTTCTTTCTAGTTTTAAACCTCCTCCCTCCTTTCCCGGCCCCCTGCCCCCTCATCCCTTAGAGGATGGAATTCAAATTTATATTACTAAATGCTAATTATTACAATGAATGATTGATTACAATAATGAACTTGAATTAAGAACTAACAAAGTTTCGTTGCCTTTATTCAATGCTATCAATTACCATTATCATAGGCAAATTAAACTGATGGAGCATGTCTGCCATGGCTAATGTTGTGTTTAGTACTTAGGTTATCAGCAAGTTTTGCATTACTGGGGAAATCATTCATACAAGGAAATAATTAAATTCTAGAAAAAGAATATCTTATGCCACTGACTAAGACAAAAACTAGAAGGTTAAGTACTCTAATATGTGTTGAATGTCTTTTTACATCAAATTATGTCCAAAAGTGTTTTTTATTTCTCTAATAGCAATTTGTCACAACATTCTATTTTTGTTTACAAACATTTTTGTTAAGCTATCCATCATATCTAATTTAGTGGAAATAGCCTTATATTATTTGGCAAAATAGTTGGACAAAGATGTTTAAATATAACATTAACCCTTATGATCAGACTTTTTCCACTTATTATAAGTATCTATTTTAACAACAAATTTTAATTTTAACACTTGACCTTAACAATAAAAACAATATTAAAACTCTTTTTCCATTCTTCATAATCAGATCAAGTTAACTTATAATAATTTAAAGTGGAAGAAAATGAAATAGATATTTTTTAAGAATAAATGAATACATACATGAGCATATACTAAAATATCATATTATTACTTTTGTATAATAAAATAGAAATGTATGAAATACACAAAATAGAACTCCTAAACTACATTTTGTTATGTATGATCATATTTATGACTAGTTCAACATTGTAATTTATTATTATTATCTAAATACATTATATCACATAATAATAAACTACTCATTTATTTAGCATCCTACAATTTATTAATAATAACTTTGTGGAAAGGATATTAATTATCTAAGTTAACCCTTGTGTTATATAATATTATTGTTTAAATACGATAGCCACTATAAAGTAGTTAATGTTAATTAGTTGTACATTAAATTTTATTATTGAAGGAAATCCTATCTAGTTCTCAATTCTGGTAAATACCTTCCACATGAAACTCATAAGATTAGAGGTTAGATATTAACCTAACTTACCATAGAATGCCAATAGAGGTCGTGGACATTACACCTAAAGCTCTTTTGCCTAGAATAACTTAAGCTTTTTAATTTAATATTTCAATTAATTCATAATATTGTAATTTTTTTTATAAATTTCTAATTATATTTATGATAAATAAATTAATTAGGCTATGTCAAACAATTATATATTAAAATTGTGATATTAATCTTATTAGAATGTTATCATGAACACAATTAATTGATAAGTGTGTAATTTTGCATTATTTTTATACTAAATCCTATTAATTTCTTTGTTAGTTCTTGAATTTTGTGAGTCTTTTCTTTATATATTATGTAAGATTTGTAAAGATTGACAAATAAAAAGGAGATGAAAAGCTATGAATTGGTAAAAAATGAGAATTTTCAAAGAGTTTCAACTTTAATATTTTAAAAATAACCTTTGTCTCTAATATGAGATTAACGAGATTCAATACAAATTTGTATCTCATAGAAAAGACCAAACTTGAACTTTTTTGAGGTTAAAATTGAGCTAAACATCAACACAATTATTAAGCACGTGTAATTAGTAAATTAAGGTTTACTATAAAGTATATTAAAGTTTAATTTTGTCTAATAGAAAAAAAGGTAGTATTTTTATTTTTACCAAGGGATGCTACTAGAACAAAGATAAGAACACCTAATCTTTTTTAAGTTATATTCTCTCATCTTCATTTAATTATTTTCTTCTTCTTGTTCTTTAAAAATTTGTATATAATCTGCAACTAAGCTTTTATTTAACTAAGGGTGAATTCAAAACCATAGATATGGATATTATTGACTAATTTTTAGATATCGTTCATTTTTCTCTGAATTTGATATATTACAAAGATTTTATTATTAAAAATTACTTTTAATTTAGATGCACAACTAGTTATTTGATTACTAGTTTGTTTCAATTCGTAATTGTGAAGATTTCTAAACAAAATTAGCAATTTTTATTAGATATTATAAAATATTTCATTTGATTGCATGTCATATATAACTCAGAATTTACAAACTGAGTTTGTATTTTTGTTTCCTGATTCAACCTTATCTATCTTGGTTAATTGCTTCCATTAAAATGAATTGGGAAAGCTTATTTTGGGTTGTTTGATGGAAAAAATTTAGTATATAACTTGTTTCACTTGATGGTTAAGTAAGAAATAATTAAAATAATCAAGCTTGTGATTATTTAGAGTTGTTATTTTCAAAACTAAGTGAAAAATAATTATGATTATTAATGATATCTTCTATCTAGTGATGATGAATGAATCATTAACCATTCCTTTTATCATACTTTCAACTTATTAAAACTTATTTTTCATAATTTCTAAATTTTTATTTATTTATTGTCCATAAATAAATGCACAAAAATTGAGGTTTGTTGCCTAGCAAACCCATGGCCTAAAAACAAGAGAGTTCATCGAAAAAATACCACACTATAGTGTAAAGTAGGATTGTAGGAGTTTGAATGCGTTAGAGGTGTTAATTCACTAGCCCAAAAATGTCATGAATCAATTATAAAATATTTGATCGACGGAATTGGGTAGCATGTAAACAGTAGCAACAACTCTGGTGATGGCATTCTTTACATGGTTACAATTGTGGTGGCGAAAGGAAACCAACGGTATCAGCAATGTTGAAATCCAATCACTAGAAAAAAAAAAAAAAGAAGCACTATTCATTCATAAAAAAGACACAATGAGGAGTGAGAGAGAGAAAAGAGAGAGAAAGTGTTTTGTGATAATAATTTTTTGACCATCCTATCTTTATATGAACCCAAGCATGCATTATGAAAAATCAAGTATTTTACAACTCATATTTATGAAATGACTAATTATCTTACTTAGGTCTGAAGGACGGGCTTTGCTTTAGGATATTTATTTTTCTTTGGTTCATTAAAATAAAAAAAGAAAAAATTAAATTTGATCCTTTGAAATAAAATACTTGTTGGACCATTTTTTTTTTTTTAAAAAAATTTAATTAAAATGGGGCCAAATATTTGTTCTAAAGTTACCTCAAACAAGTTTGTTTTTTTAAAACAAATTGATAAACAAATAGCAAATAAATTAGGATCTTAAGCTCAAAAATTTCAAATACTGTATTAAAATTTTGTAAAATATTAGGATTTTAATATTATTTTTCAGAAAACTAAAACCAGGGTTACGTTTCTTGTCCTTTTTTCGCCGATATCTTGCGCGAAATTCTTGCCACCACTTATTTTCAATTTTTACAATTTTCAATTGAACATAACAACACAATCCCTATTTTTCATAAAATCTAAGAATAATAATTTCAATACAAAAATTGGAACATTATTCACTCTATTTTCTTGTACAATTATAAAACAAAATATAAAAAAATCTAACATGAATTAAAAGCCATATTAATTAATAAAAATAACATTATAAATTAATAAAAAATAATATTTTCACGTAACTCTCTTGAAATTTGATAAAATTTTACATAGATACAAATTTTTTAAAAGCTAATATAAAATATTTCTTAACAGTAAAAGCGTTATTAATTAACTAATAAAATATTAAAATATTTATTAATTAAAATATTAAAATAAGTAAAATAACTATATCTTTCTATATTTAATAACTAAGAGTATTTTTTTTTACATATTTTTACTAAGGTTTTAAAAATCACACATATATAAATTATTTTTATAAAAGTTTATAGAATTACTACTCAAATTTGTGATTAATACTTTTTCTAACGTGACAAGTAAGCATTTCATGTGGTACAAACAAATATCAATGTTTAGCATTGAAGTTCATTTTGTCAATAGTATCGAAGTATGTTATGTAATTGGGATTAGCTATGGTACATTAAGGTATAGTTGTATCACAAAAAATTTTCAATTATAAAACTTTAAATAAAGAAAAAAAAATATTAAAACACGTAAAGCAAATAATAAATATTACTTAAAATACGTAATAGAAAACTTAAAAGATGTCAAAAAAATTTAAAATATGCAATAAATAGTATTTAAATATATATAAAAAATTTAAAATTAATAATATCAAAATTTTAAAAAATATATATAACAATACCTTAATGTGCCATAAACAAATTCTATGTAAGTTAAAATTTCAGTTTTGGATTCTAAATTAGCTATTTGAAAAATACATTTATATTTTATGATATTTTTGGTCCATATTTATTTGTTTATTATAAATAAATGTTTATTTGTATTTGTTTATATTTTGATTAATTATGAACTATGTAGTATTAATTAATCAAAACAATTCTTATTTGTGTACTTGTTCTTAGAGATGAAAATGAATAAAAATAGTTATGAGGGATACTTTCTCATATTTGTATATTTGTTGGATACAAAAAAATGACAAAAATGATAAAATGCAAAAAGTTTAAAGACATACCTGACTCCTCCATAAATAAATAAAGAATAAGAATAATGTAAAAGAAATGTATAATTAAACATTAAAAGAGGATAATATATGTTTAGTTTATTACTGATGTCAATTTACGCAAGAGTATATTGGTCATATCTTGTTAAGTTTGGCAATAACGAAGACAGTGGCAGAAGTGACAATAGGAATAAAAATGTCGTTGGGAACTGCTTTCGGAGCAACCCGTTGCTTTATGAACAGCGCTGTTGCTGGAACTCCGAACAGGTAAAAAATGATGTCCTTTGCACCAAAACCTGTTAATCCAGTGTCAACTATCACTTCTTGAAGAATATTTTGGAGCTCTTCCTTCGTCAGTAATGTCCCTTTGCCCTTATGATGCTTCTGCAACAATAGTAATCCTTGCTTGTTATCCAAGGCATATGGAACGAAAATCACATGTAATTAAAAAAAGAAAAAAAATATAAAATAATAATAATAATAATAATGCTTACGTTATAAGCTTGCTCCAGAGTTGCAGTCTTTGGTACACGAAATTGTGTGCTACCAAGCCTTTTATTGATTTCTCTGTCCATTAAAAAAAAATTAACATTTTTTTACCAGACTATGTATCCAAATCGAGGAAAATTAATTGAAAATTACGAATAAAGAAGAACCAAGGAAAATATGTACTCGATGGTTTGGCATACAGCTTGGTAGAAGTCAGGTGAATTCAGTGGCTTAGGGCTTCTTGCAACAAACTCCTCGTAACATTGCTCTACAATTGGGCCAAGCTCTCTAACCTTCTTATCCTCACTTCCTGTAATACATACATACATACATACATACATACATATATATATATATATATATATAAAAGAAATTAAAGAAAAACCACAGATGAAAATTCAATATGTATAAAATTTAATTTGATAGTTCTGGAAATTTCAAAACTTTGGAAGGCTAGTAATCAAGAGAGAGATAAATGACAAGGGGATACCAGAAGCTAATGTCTTCAGGGTTTGACCCATCTTCAATTACTTTCTTCTTAATTTCTGAATAGATTGGCTGGTTTGGTTCGGTATTTATATACGCTGGTGCTAGCTGACCTATAAGACTAGCAGGCTTGGGAGAGGATTTGGATCTTTCATTCCCCAGGAATGAAGGAAATTAAACTTTGAAGAAGTTTTCATAATAAAGAAAAGTATAAATAAAAGAAAGAGGGTTGGTGATGCTCAAGGAAAGCATTCGTATGCAATTAAATTAATTTATAAAAAGAACTAAAAATTAAAAATTAAAAATAGACCTTACCACGTCAGGAGAAAACTTCAATTTGATAAACTAAGTTCGGTAAGAAAAGGAAATCAATAATTAATTCATACGGTATTCTTTAATTTGAAGTTGCATGTCCCATATAAGTAAGGTGGTGGATTCAAGCCGACTTTATGACACATGAATCTTGGATAGTGGTGTGATATGTATAAGTTAGTTAAGGTATAATTTTATAAGAAATTCATAGCTTGTTCATTTAAACATATGTATAGCTCTCAAGGCAATGTCTGTATAAATTATTATTATTTTATTTATCAATATTTTAAGAAGACGAAAGAGTCACATTTCATAATAAATGGTAGCAATATGAATTGAGATACAATTAAAATATTCATAACGTATAACACATTATTTTTCAATAAATAATGAACGTACTTTTTAACCTTTTTTACATTTTGGAGTAAAAATTTTGAATTAAAAACTTGACATAGAAGTATTCGAATAACATTTAAAACTATTCAGATATTTGTGAAAAATATTAATTTATAATAAATAAATAATGATAATAAATATTTTATTCAAAAAGAATAAAATAAGAGTGACTCAAATTTTATTTAAATAATAAAATTCAAGTGATAAAGTAGAAATCTTAATAATTATAATCCATTAATGTCAATCTAGAGGAAGCAAGATAAAATTCAATGTTAAAATATGTTATTGTCTAGTCATAGTTTATGTATAAGAGTAAAAATACGAGGTATGAATAATGGAATGAAAAATTGAAGATGAGATAAATAAAAAATAATCTAAGAAAATTTAAAACATTAGTAAATATATAATAAAATTTAATGGTAATATTATAAATAAATTTAATTATGAGAATATTTTAATTGAAGTTAATGTTGATACCTGTTTTTCGCTTCCTAGCGTCAATACATGATTTGCTTTTCTTGAAACCTAACTTATTGGCGTGGACAATTAATGACTCAACCTTTCTTCAATTAACTTATGAATGCTTGTAAAACAAAATAGTTATTAGGGATGTCGGTTTTTCAACAAAAACCCTTCGAATTTTAAGTTAGCATTAGGGTCTTTTGGAATTATTTCGGCAAGGTGATAGCTTGTTCTTTAGGATTTTTTTTTTTTTTTTATCTCTTTTATTTGATTTACCACTTATTTGTTGCTAGTGATTTAATTGTATTTTGATACGCTTGTTTCTTTATGTTATAGTAAGACTTATTTTTTTAAACCTTATTCAAAATTTATCTATCCTCTTTAAATAACATTAGGAGACTAATAATAAGAATTTTATTAAAAACCATGATTTGAAGAATCTTTAAGAATCTGAGAGTATTTTTGGTTTTTCAGACTAAAGGATATAAATTTGTGCTCGACTTTTGCCCTTTTGACCTTAGCTTATCTCGGGGAGCTCTCCATACTCCACTTGTGACCTTGGAGTTATTTGTGGGCCATTTTCATGACTCGAATACAGGGAAAAATCATGTACCAATAGTTAAATTGATATAATTTCAAAGTTTTATTTATAATTTGACAAAAAATTTAGTGAGGTTGTAGCCAGCACTAAGTTTTTGCACCTACTTTTTGCATAAATGACTAACATCTTGATAATTTCATAGGCATGTTAAACCGCCAGATTTATAACCGTAACTTATTTGCTACGATTAAGCTCTACTGTCTGAGCATTATATAACCACTAACTGTTTTCTTATTATAGTAATAAATTTATTTATTTATAACTATTAATTTACTTGTACCTTACGAGAATTGGTATTAAGCATGAACATGGATTATGTTTTAAAAAATAAAAATGTATTTTTGTGAGATTTTTTTTTGGAAGTTAATCGAAGTTTCAAAATGCATTATATCATCCCTAGAATTTTATTAAGGCTTGGATCCACTACAAAAAAAATGACTTTCACTATTACCATGTTTAACATGTATGTTATAATGTGTCATGTTGTTTTTCTAGCAGTGCATATTTGTGCGAGTGACATATGAGTATCACCGTTTCGTAACCCCATCGTATTACGTTGGAAAATAATGTCATTTCGATATTTATGGGCATATCATTTTTGTTAATAAATGGTGTTCGTTTATGCTAGTTTACTTTGGTAAAATTTTGTTACCCAAAAGTTCCCAACTTACTTGTCCACTAAATTTCCCACACTTGAATTAAAATTGTGCCCTCCAACTCAAAACCTTTTCAAAAATTCAAGGGTGTCACTCTTAAAAGAGTACTGATATTCTATCTCTAGATGACCATGCAGAAAAGCTAAAGCATTGTCCCCAGAAGTGTTTCATCACTCCTTTATAGTGTAGCCTATTCACCAAAAGACTTGAAACTCTTTTCCAATCCTTTGTAATGCAGCCCACTTACCAAAACACAAAAATTACTTCCCAATTAATTATTCTTGCTAACCCTACGCATTTAAAGTTAATTCCTATCACCAACATTTGCCAACACCAACCACTTTTTCAAAATCATTAACATCAACCTTGTTCAACAACACCATACCATTAACACAACTAATAAAAGAGATAGAACCAGAAGAGTTACCAAAATTATGCCAGTCTCCTTTTTCTCAGCAAGGAAGGCCCAATGATAACACGACATTGTGATAGGATCCTGGATACTTGTCAAGCGAAATAATACTTAAACACCGAAGCTCTCTGTTTTGCGAAAAAGCAGAATAAACTTGAGATCAATTTGTTATTTCTCATATGCCCTCCACTTTGGCCAACGTCTTACATAAAATGGATATCAATAAACTGACTAATCAAGAATTTTAATTTTGGAATTATAATTACTTAAATGACATTGTTTTTAGTTCTACTTTTGAAGCTTCAGGGTATGAATTTGTTAGTGAAATGAAGGATGAATTATAGATGAGCTTAATTGATGAATTAACTTATTTCCTAGGTTTGCAGATTAAGCAACTTAAGGATTGAATTTTCGTCTCCAAACTAAGTATGCCAAATGTCTAGTCAAGAAATTCGATTTGAAAACCATCAAACACATAAGGACGCCGATATGGACTAGTGCAAATTTGTCCAGAGACGATGATGGTTCTAGTGTTGCTACAAGCTTGTTTTGGGGCATGATTGAGAGTTTATTATATATGACAGTAAGTCATTTAAACATTAGCTATGTTAGATACGAAGCAAATGCTAAAGAGTCACATTTATTTTTTATTAAGAGGATAAGAGTACTAGTGAGTAAGGTATTTCATTTTCTATGGACACTATCTCTAATCTTGTTGATTTTAGAGATGTTGGTTGGGCAGGTAATGCAAATGATAGCAACAATACAATTGGAGGATGTTTCTTTCTTGGAAAAAACTTGGCCTCATGGTACAACAAGAAACAAAAATCAATTTCCTTATCAATTGTTGAGGTCGAATATATTGTCGCAAGAAGAAGTTGTGCACAATTGCTATGGATAAAACAAATGCATTTCTTGACTATTATTGTGACAATTCAAGTACAATAAATAATTTTAGAATCCTATGCATCATACTAGGACAAAATACATTAATATTGGCATCATTTCACTAGATACTTGGTTGAGAATAAAATTATCACAATCTAATATATAGAAATCGAAAAATAATTTGCTAACATTTTTACCAAACCTCTTGATACAACCATATTTGTCTCTTTGAGTAAAGGCTTAGGTGTTTGCTCCATGTGATTCTCACAATTTAACGTCCTAAACTTACTTGGGGAGAATTATTGTGTTGCATGGTTTGAATTCTTAATCTAATGTGTGAACTTCATTATTTGAACTTTATGACTTAGAATAGACAAATCTTGAGCTAAATTATTTTTTTGCATGTTAATGACTGAATTTTTATTCTAAATTAGTTTTTTAGGTTAACATAATACTAAAAAAATACTAGTGTGAGCCATGACTATTTATTCATATGCTTATCTCAAATATAAAAAATTTGTGCATATTGTGTAATCAGTAAAGCTACTTATTTTGTTGTCTGAAGCAATCTTCAGTAATTTGTTGAAATCGATAAAATTAAAGATGAATTTTTGATCAATCCTTGCAAACACACCCACATTATGTTCAAGATTATGTATTATTTTATTTTATGGTGCAAAGTAATAGAGTTCTCTTGATTGATTATTCATGCATCTTGAATTGAGGCTAAATTAGAAAATCATGTTGACATGAATTATTCATCTCTTAGGGTTCAATTTTTTTTTTTAATTTGTTTGTTTAATTTTTATGTGAAGTATAGACTAATTTGAGCAAAATTTTTAGATTTCATCCACACTGCAATTAGTATCTTTTTGTCAATGTTCATATTGAATTTGACAATTTATGATTAAATCATAATTTCAAAATCTTGCCATTTTAATGGACTTGTTTGCAACTTTTGAAAACTTTTGGTCAAAATAGTAATACAAACTCTTTCCTATTGGTACTATTTTGCAAGGTTTTGAATGAATTTTGGGCCTTAGTTAAATTAGTTATTTATAATGTTAGGTTCGATTGAAAATTTCCAAATTAAGATTAAAATTTGATATTTTATTTCATTTTGATTTCTAGCTAACGTGCCATTGCCTTTGCTTCTTGTGACAACTAAGGTGAGAATTAATAACAATCCATTGAAATTCATGTTAGGATTAGACTTATGATTTGTGATCTTAAAATATTTATTCTAATAATATTTTCTTTTAATAAATTTATTTATATACCATATAACTTTTCCTTCAAATTTTAGAGGGTAATTTAACTTTTTTATACTTAAACTGCATTTTTATGTATGTGTACATTACATGATTAGTTGACACATTTTGAGGTATATTATTTATTTATTTATTTATCTATGTATATTATATTTACTAGGCAAATGACATTTTTGAAATTTGAAAAAAAGGAATAAGGGTATTTTTGTCAAAAGCCAAAAATCCGCAATAAAATCTCCCATTTCTTCTTCTTCTTCTTCCCTATTCTTTTGTCCATTATTTTTTTTTTTCCCCCATTTTCTCCTCTTCCTTCTAATCTTCCACTCTCCCACAGCTCCTCTTTGATCTTCAAATTTCATTGAGTTTTAGGTAAAGTTTTTAACTATTATAGAGCTCTAAATTTAATTTATTTATCTACTTTCACTTAAATGATAAAAATGAAAATATTTACATTGTGATTTAGTTTTTGAGTTTTGGATTTGATTATAATTATTAGAGATTGATTATGAGTTATGTGAGAATTAAGAAACTTTGCTGTGAGATTTTATTTATTAAAAATCGGTTAAATAGTAAGAATTTTTAGTTTTGAATTAGATTAGTTATTTATTGAGGTTAAATTAGATTTTAAGTTAAGAGGTATTGTGAAGTTAAATGGACATTTTTGAAGTTTAGAAATTAGATTTAAAGTTTGGGTTTAAACCGATTTGAAAATGACTGAGTTTGATGTCAATAAGTGATGAAACAAATTTTGGCTAGTTTTAACTTTCTTGTAGTTTCTCTTTATTTATGAAAAATAAAAGTATTTTAGAATAAATCCTATTAGAGAAAAAGTTATAGCATACTTAAAAATCTTTTCAAAAAATATTTATAGGATTAATTTGAAAATCATTTACCCTATCAAAAGTACCTATATCTTATTTTTTTTTTCTTATTTCTTGTTGTTTCTTACTCTATAAAATTTTGGATTGATGCTGGAGTTGCTATTTTCCAAATTCTCAAAGTACTATAACTTGAATACTGTAGCAGAGATACTATAGTATGGGTACTGTAGCACAATTTATCGCATGTTGCGACGCTAGTAACTCGGAGCTATAACATTAAGCAATATCTCCGTTTGTTTTACAAAGTACTTTTGAATCCCTAAACACCTCCAAATTCAATGATTTAAAAATTATTGGAAAGTTTAAGAAGTCTAGTTTATTTTTTAAATGAACGTGTTTTGAAATTTTGATTTTATTCTTTTTAAAATTATCAAACTATCATAAAATGTCATTTTTGACTAAAAACCTTACTATTTTCTACAAATAATTTTAAATATACTCACGACCTTGATTTATATGTTATGTAACACCCCCTTCCTTTCATTTATATTCATGTGGCATATAATACATTGAAATTATCGAAAAGGCAAAAATTAACGCTTTCTCATAGTAAAGCGAAGTTTTTACTTGTCAAAAGAGTTTATAAAAAGTAACCACATAAATCATAACAACTAAAATAGTCTTTATTATTATTATTATTTTTTCTAAAGAATTATTATGCATTTTAATAAAATTAATACTTCAGAGTACAGAAAAAAGAAATTACATAACAATGGCCTAACCTTTAGATATATATTATGCCCCGTCCGAAAATCTTTACCTCAACTGCACTTTCCGGAACTGTTACCGCTATATCGTAATCACTTGAAAATAATAATCCCACGAAGGGGTGAGCACACCACATGGCTCAGTAAGATAATACAATATTTAAATAAAGGAATGAGCATGTTACCTGAATCTCTACTTATTTTGGCCATTTCACTCAATTCCACATACACAAATAAATGCATGTCCACATAACAATATACATGTACCGACAAGCATATGCTCAATAATATACACAAGATACCATATCATATCCTCTAGAACTCTAAGCACTATCTCAACTATGAATTCTGTATAACCAATCTCAATCAGAGTAATACTCCTTATAATATACCATACATAGGTAATGCAGTCTCAAATAATATATTTTTTAAATGAATCGCTTCATCACTTGTGTCTGTTTAAACCCTATTTCCATTCTTATCAACGAACACCTATATGACCATATAAAATCAATATATAGTTATTCGTATAGATAGCAACTAAATGTCGCGGTTACATAAAAAGGAACTGCTTAGAAGCCGGCATAACTACACAACATCAATCACACACTCTGCCCAAGATAACCAAAATATCCTAGGCACACAATCAATACCCACATAGGATATAAATATTTCAAACATCTAAATATATATACCAATGAGGGTATTAGTAAAAGCGATAACACTGTTTCTGTATACTATTTCCACTCTCGGAAGGTTGGTGATAGAAATTTTATTGCGTTTACAAGTGATCGATTATACTTAGAAACATCATGGATCATGATTGTTACTCTAGGCCACTGGGCCATTTGGAGGACAGCTGTGGATTCCACCTACCCCTCAGGGTACCACAGTCTTAACGTTACACCTCCATTAGAAACTAACTTACAAGCCCAGCTGAGTGAGATGAAACATACATATCCGATCCACATATCACAATTATCTCAATACTGATTCATTACCAGTCTATTTTATCATACATTCATGTTATCTCCTTATTCTTACTATATCAAGATAACCTATCCGTTGTACTATAATCGCAAATACACGTCCACAATTCTTTATCCCATATTAAGGATTCTTTCACCTACAAAACCTTGACTATACCATTATAAAATCACATATCAATCCAATCATATTTGTTCGCTAAGGTACACTGACAATAACAAATGTAAACTCATAACACAGTTCCTACACCATCAAATTCTCACCGTATTCTCAACCATACGAATAAACGTGTAAACTAGTATGTCGAATAACCTGTAATATATCCAGTGCGTCTTTTCCATAATATTCTCAAGTTTCTCACATTATCTTTAATCTTATTATGAATTCACACATATTCTTTTCATTTCGCAAACACACCGATGAGCTAAATAGGATTCTATATACTAGAAGTGAGGTAGCCTATATATTGTCTCACCCATTATCTTATTAAAATACTAATTCCCCTTTTTCAAGCTGATGCTAGCTCTTTGTTTCTACAAGATTAAGTTATCTCTTAAAGAATTGACACTTGCCAAGGTGTAATTAGACTTCAACTATTTTCGCAATTCACAATCATAACAATAATCTGTTTATGACTGCAATTATAGGTAATCCTAGACCCTTCCCTACATATGAAAACCAGAATACAAAGGGAGGTCATGAATAGCTATATAAATAGTATTTCTTATAGGAATTCGGCAAGAGTTTGCCTATACATATAAGCTGCCCTACTTGCACAAGAAAACCATGACAGTCCCCATATCAAATAAAACACAACGTGTTACTGCCTCATTGCAATTCACACTAACATAAGTAACTCTTAGCAGATAGAAGTATTCTACCATACAGTTTGAATCTAATAGGTACACGAATTCATTTCCTTATAAATCGGTCATAATTAAGTAAATTACGGATCGTGGTCATGATATCCACCGTACACTTCAATATATGTATACAATGGTCATTCGTCCACACTGGGTTCCTCAAACCAACAGTATAATTAGTTCTGCCATGGGTTGCACGTACTTAAGGACGCCATGGAGAACAACCGCTTCCTACCATGGGTTCAACATACCCCTTAGGCACCATAGTTTTTATTATCATTTCTCAGTTGCTGTGGGTTCAACATACCTCGAAGGGTACCACAGTCTTATTATCATTCCGAAGCTGCTGTGGGTTCAACATACCCCGAAGGGCACCACAGTCTTACTATAATGATACTGCTCCATCCTGAGCGACTTTAGTAGGGTAACAGAAAAAACTACCGATCCATAATTATCCCAATTAGACTAGTTATCCACACATATTTATTTATAGTCGACTCAGTCATGACAACATGATCATTTTGCCTACATTAATCAAGCAGCATATTAATAATTTCATGATAGGTAATATAATTACCTATGAAACACATTTATTATTTCTTATCTTCTAAAAAGACTTTATACGCATGAATTTATCATAAGGCTAGCAGTACTAACTCATGAAAACATATTCCACTCTGGCATATAAATACACCATAAAACAATCAAGATAAAACACAGAAATATATTACAATCCAAACACATGGACACACTATATCACTATTAATACAAATTCACAGATACATATTTTAATCGGTTATCATATATTGTGTCATTACACGCAATCCCAACATATCATCACAAGTCAAAATATACTCATTACCTTACTACGGCACAATAATTATAACATACTAACGTTTACACACATGTTCATTTGGATAACATTGCAAAACATCAAGTGCAACATCTACTCAATCATTCAATCATAAGGGCATAATTACATATGTATATACAAGCGTACCTACCATATAAATATATAAATACAAACATGGGACATACAATGCTGTATAGGTATTTTAGAATACCTAATGTAGCACTACAGGTCGACGGTAATGATATTACGCTTATAACTATATATACATATATATATATTTAACACATGGATATTAACACTTCTAATTGCACAATCATGCCCATTCCCCGTCAATGAGGCTTTTCTACAATTTAACTCATTATTATGATATACATACATGCAATTATAAATATTATAAATATTAAAATCTATTTTCTCACAATTTAAATATTATATTATCTTACTTCCGGGCATCCAGTGCCTATACGAATGATGAAAAACTGTTCCGGAGAGAGTATACACGTTTGAAATACTCCTACGTACACTACGGATTTTTCCACGAAAAACGTGCAAGTTACTGTTCACAAGCACTATTCATAGGCACTATTCAACCCACGAAATTTTGGTTTCCGTTTCACGAACGGAATATACCATCACGATCCTTGCGATGTCAGGATACTGTCCATGGTGTCCATATGCCACAAAACACAAATTAAAGTATTCAAAATCACTAAAAATCCTAAAATTTCATATTTCAAGGTATCTACTTTGGGCCCTTAAATCAACATCGAAACTCATTCCAAATTGAGATCTAAACATACCACGTCAAAGTACGAGTGTCGAAGAGCACACTGATTGGTTCAGATTCCACCGAAGCTGCACCAATCGCTGGAAATCTTGCTGGAAAAATACCTTCCCGATCAGCCTTCCCTCGCCAGAATCCGGTGACCAAATGCCAGAACTGAGCACACCACCGTGAAGAGGACGGCGAGACGGTGCCAGACGCGCCGGAGGTGTCGGTCAACTCGCCGTGGACCGCCGTGAATCGCCGGTCAAAGTTCACATCAGCGAAGCTTTGGGCGGCGCGTGAGGGCGTGTGGCAACGGCGATCGGGGCAGGGTTGGCGGCGCTGCACTCGCGGTGGCCCGGCGGTCCTCCACTCGCCGATGGGGAGGTGATCTGAGGTTTGGTGACAAAAGTCACTGTTCACAAGAGAGAGAACCATGGGGAAGAGAGAGAGAAGAGAGAGAAAAAAGAGGGAAAAAGTGAGATTGTATTGTCGGGTTTCCCGACCTGTCCCGCTTATATAGTCGTGTACGCACGATGAGAAATCGCAGCTATTTGCTTTTGTCATCAAATTTCTGATACTGGTAATAAAATACTGTATTTTTCGCTCATACAGTACACTATCTCGAATACCGGTCAACTCTTTCTCTTATCAAAACTCTCGAAAATACTGTATTATAGCTCTATGACAGGATTTTAAGAGTATAGAAATGTCAAGATGTTACATGTTATCTTAGAGATTTATAGTTATCATACATATATATTATGTGTTGAGGTAGATGAACATTTTATTAGAGTTTAAATTTTAATAGAAATGCATATGTATTCTTTAAGTGCTAACACTTTAGAAGGAGACCTAAGCCAATGTAAGGATTAGTGAAGAAGTGTACACCACCCTTTCTCGATTAAAGAGTTACAAAGTTCAATTCATTAGAGAATTGTTTTGAATCACATATTTTAGTTTAATAAATTATTTTAAACTATTTTGGGCTATTGGAATGCTAGGTCAATAGATAAGGCTTGGGGTTAATTGTTTATTTTTATTTTGTATGCTTATGATTATGATTTGTTTAAATGGTGTTTGAGGCTTAAATAATTAAAACACTCTTTATTGATGATGTATTAGTATTGTTGTAGTATATTACTAAAAAATAACTTATGAATTTTTCTTTTTAGATGTTGAATAGGTGATTGGGCGCTAGTTAAGGTCAGTATATGGGAGAATGTTGTTGTGGAACCCTCTTATTGAAAGGCAGTACGAGGACGCCACGATTATCACCATGTGATTATTCGAGCTAATGCTAGTGAGTTGGGCTGTAAATTGATAAACTAAAATATGAATTAATTTTAAATACACACACACACACACACACACACACACACACACACATTTATAATTTTTTAGTTATATTAATTTTTAATATAATAAAATTCACTAGTATTCTTAAGTATCTACCCCAATCAAGGTGATAACTTGAGAAAGAACTAGCAAGCTCAATCTTTTGTAAAGGAACCAAACTTAGACCTAAATACATATTTTATAATATGATTTTCATTTCATAATTGATTTTGAAAATAATGTGAGATTTATCAAATAAATGAGCATAATTTCAAATTATTTTAATATCTTGAATTATATATTGCCATATCTTCATTCATGGAGTATATTTTATACTTGCTTCTCATTTCACTACTTTCAGGTTAGGTTTTATATTTACTCTTTTACAGTGATTATAAGCATTGTGTTACTTTATTACCTCTAGTATAGCCTCCTCGACTCATTTTATGTTCCTTAAGGCCTATTAGGAAAATGTTTTAACACATTGTTGTGATATTTTATAATATGTACCTTTAATATTAATTAAATTTTAAATATTTTATTTATTTTTTTCTTTGAGATTTTTCTAAATGGCTATGCTACAAGTGATTTTTAGTGTGATTGTATGCGTGTGTTTTATTTATGTGAATGGAATGCATGATCCTTAAAAGCTTTGTAGGTTCTTAAAGGACGTTCCATGTTAATGAAATGTAACTTGAAAGTATATGACAATTGTCACGTTTGGATTGAGGTGTGATAATTTTATTGGTATTAGAGCCCAAAATTTTTAAACTATTTTAAAACATTTTTGAACTCTTCTAGTGAAACTTAGATGAGTTGAGTCTTAGGTTTACATAATAAAAGTCTTTGAGCATATAAAAATAAAAATTCATTTGCTTTTTTAGAGATCATGCCACCACTTGTGTATTGCATAATAAGGGGTGTTTCTAATGTACTTGCTTGGTATAAATTTAGTTATGCAATTGTTGGACATCCAAGTTGATTGTTTATTTGATTACGATACTTAGCATAAATTTAGTGTAATCTTAAGTATAAAATGGTTGTATAATTATAAAGTTGCAGTTGACTACGATGGTAACAAAGTCACATTTTATGAAAAGAAAGAAAAGTTATTGGTTTATCAAGTTGGTTAATATGTAGGATCACCTAGTTTCATTCTTAAAGCGTGTTATGATGGATAAAATAAATTGGAAATTTTTGGATACTTGTGATTGATGAAGAGCATGTTAATCACTGCTGGACAAATCCTTTTATATGAATAGTTGATTAGTTTTTAATGTGTTTCTTGAAGAATTGTATAGATTAATAAGAATTGTATAGATTAATACCAAATAGAAAGATAGAGTTTTGTATTTATTAGTTTTAGTCACTTCTCCAATTTTCATATCTTCATATTGTATGGCACTAATAGAATTATTAGAACTGCAAAAGGAATTTATATGCCCTAATATTTTCTCTTAGGAAGCCTTGTTGTTGTTTGTTAAAACCTATGATGGTTCACTGCAATTATATGTTGATTATCAATAGTTGAACCAAGTTACAATCAAGAACAAGTATTGATTGTCTCAAATAGATAAGTTATTTAATTAATTGGTGGATTCGAAATATTTCTTTAAGGTTGATTTAAGAACTAGTTATCATTAATTAAGGATTAGGCTTGATTATGGTAAACAATATCTATACCTCGGTATAAGTACCTTAAGTTTTAGTTGTGTCATTTAGGCTAACCAATGCCTTAATGGGTTTTATGGATTTCATAAATAGGATATTTAGACCTTATTGAGATCCATTCATCATTATTTGTATTGGTAATATCCTAATCTATTCCAAGATTCAAAAGGAAAATGAGAGACACTTAAAAATTATTATACAGAAACGAGAGACACTTGAAAATTATTACATAGACTTTAAGAGATTATTGATTTTATTCAAAAAGGGAGAAATATAATTTCTAGATACCAAAAGCCAAGTTCCTAGGCCACGTTGTTTCCAAGGATGGTATATTAGTAGATTCAGCTAAGATAAATATTATATTATGTTATGAGAGGTCTATATGCGAAGTTTTCTTAGAATAGATTTTATTACCAATGTCCTGTCGAAAACTTCTATCGAATAGCTAAACCATTAACAAGGTTGACAAAGAAAGAAACATATATTATCATTTTAGGATTTTTTATATTTTACATGTGTTATTTTAGGACATGAAGTAGAGTGTGGACAAAAGTATCTATAAAATTTTAGGGTAATTTGTTTAATATGTCAATTGATAAAAATTTATTATTGGATTTTCATAAGTTAAAAAATGATTTTATTGCAGTATCATAAACATTGATAAGATTAAAAATGATAAATTTTAAAAACACATGTATGTGGTGGTTAGAAATTATTTTGGGAGTGTCAAAACTGCTATATAGTAGCAAACTATTAAAAAATTTGGATGTGTATCCATAAGAAATTTTAATTGTGATGTCATGAAAGTTTATGTGTGGTATTACTCATTTAGTGAATGAAGGTTTATGAAGGCAAGAATAACTATTGATTCTTGATGTAAGGATTGGACACTAACAATGTGGGGTGGTTTATAAAAATATAAATTATGCTTATAAGTCACATATATCACTCAGCATATTAGTATATGTGTTTTGATATTGTGTTGGGACATTGATTGGATATTAATAGATTGAGATGAATAAAATAAAGTTAAATTATGATGAAAGGGTGGTGTAGTTAAGATTCACAATTCACAATTCACACACACACACACATGTTGTATGTTATGTTGACCTTATTGGAGTTGTATTACGTAAAAAGTTGTAGAAGTCATTTGTTGATTCTAAGGTATTAGGGGATAAGGGATGATGCTAAAATTTAAGCATTGATATATAGAATTTATTATTATAAAAATTTTTGGGGTCTGTTATTAAAGTTGTACAATGAAAGTATCATTTATTGGGCCAATAATTGTTATCACCATGATGGTGTATTAATGAAACAAATTTATTAATTCTATATAAAATTGTCTATGTTATCATATATTTCAAATAGAGGTGGTAATTCTATGAAACTAAGTAAATAAGCTCAATAACTTGATTGTTGTAAATTATGTATTAATATAAGTGTTGGTATATGTTTTAATTTAATAGTATTTTGAATATTTGGCACATTTGTATCATAATATTTTGATTTATATATTTTATTTAATTATTTCATTATTACATATCTGTGTATTTAATAAATATAACAATACACTTAGAATAGTAAATTCAATTAATTAGATATTATTCTTAAATGTTCTTAGTCAAACACTATTGTGAATAAGTAATAATAATGCATGTAAACTAGTGTGTGTAGTGACTGCTAATAATATATGTGTATTATGATATAAGATATCAAGTTAATACACGAGCACAAGTTAGTAAATATAATATACTAGACCGTCCCATTATGAAAACGTCATGTGAATTATTATATGAGTATCATAACAAGTTAACACATGAGCACAAGTTAGTGAATATAATATATTAGACTGACTAATTATGAGAATGTTATGTAGATTATTATATAAGTGTTATAAACGATTTTCATAGTGATAATGGTATATGTGATCCTTAAATTTGAGATCACCATAGTTCTTAATATAGAAAATGATATATTTTGATATTTTCAAATATCATAACAAGATAGACTATAAAAAAAATAATCAAATATTTTATAACTCGTGTAGAGGGATGACTATAATTAAGATAAATTTTATTTCTTCTATATAATAAGAATGATATCTTGAGCCTTTTAATTGAATAAGAATTTGAAAAATGCATGGCCATACTTAATTAAATTAATATGTGATATTGACTTCATTTAATAGAATAAATCTACTGAGAATATCAAAAAAATATAATTAAATCATATGAGGATGACAAATTCCATGTATTGTGTTTAGTTAAGATATTTAGGATAAAAGAATTAAATTACAAGATAACATTGGTCACGGATAAAGTGATTTCAAACTACTGGCATTATCATTACTTAAGTAGTTATGATGTGTTGTTAGACATCGTTTATTACTTGTAACACTAAAATTAGTTTTAATATTATTATTAACATTACGAGAATCTATTAGATCATACATTAAGATCAAAAATATATATATATATAATCCTAAATGCGTTTAGAATTCATTGAGTTATTTGAATTTGAATTTTGATTAAATCTATTATGTAAAAATTGGACTAAGTTTTTTAGTGACTACTTTACTAAATAAATTAAATTTTATAAGAAAACTCAACCAAATAGTTTAAATTAAAATTAAAAATCTAAAATAGTAATATATAAATATATGATATTTAAGTTTTTAAGGTTGTACTTAGGGTTTATTTTTGTGTCCTTACATAAATTTAGCACTTCGATTAGATTTTCAATCGTATAAATACCATAGAGACGCAGAGAAATTTGATTTGTATTTATAATTTAACAAAGACCATCTATTTCAAAGTATGTACGTATTTATGACATTGAAATATATACATATTATAACATTACATTTTATCGCATATATTTTAAAAAGCAAACTATTTTTTTTTTTTTTTGTGTAATTACGTTGCATGTTTATGTACTAGTTTGCTTACAATAAGTAGACATGTTTATCATTTGAAGATTTTTTAAAAATTGTTTATGGTGGCTTGAATTAATCGCATTAACATACGTTCATGTATACATGGGGATGTATGAAGTTGTTTTTATGGATAATGAGATCTTGAAGTATGTTTGACTATTGAA
This sequence comes from Khaya senegalensis, assembly GCA_032402905.1. Classification (NCBI taxonomy): domain Eukaryota; kingdom Viridiplantae; phylum Streptophyta; class Magnoliopsida; order Sapindales; family Meliaceae; genus Khaya; species Khaya senegalensis. The sequence goes on along the minus strand of CP135533.1, from coordinate 6,845,538 downwards.
AAATTTTCAAAGTGTTTGTTTGTTAAATTAAAGGTTGATATCTAGGGGAACGTTCTATGTTAATAGTGTAAGCAAACTAATATGTATACATAGTGGATAATATGCAAAACAAATAATTTAGTTTTTAAAATCTATGTAATAAATTCTAATGTTATTATATGTATATAATGCAACGCAGTAAATAGGTATACACATTTAATTAGATGATTATTTGTTAAAACCACGAACATAAATTAATTACCTTTGCACCTTTATAATATCCATATCATTGGGATTTTAATTCAAAGTGCTAGCTCTTATAATTTAAGTGTGTGATATTTTGTGCATTCATCTCTTCTCAAGAGTGAGAATGCAAAATAAAAAACTTAGGTATTCCTTTAAAACATAAATATCATATATTTTTATTACTATTTTAAATCTTTAATTTTGACTCAAACTATTTGGTCAGGTTTTCTTATAAAACTTAATTTATTTAATAAAAGAGGTACTAATAAAATTTAGTCCAATCTTTACATAATAGATTTTGTCAAAATCAATACCCAAATAGCTCAATGAATCCTAAACACATTTAGAATTCTCTCTCTCTCTCTCTCTTTCTATATATATATATATATATATATTATTATTCTTTATCTTAATATGCAACTCAATAGGTTCTCGTAACGTTGACAATAATACTAAAATTTAATTTTAGTATTATAAGTAACGAGTGGTGTCTAGCAACACATCATAACTATCCAACTGCTGAGAATGTCAGTAATTTGACATTACCTTATATATGATTAATATTACTGTGTAATTCAATTCTTTAATCCTAAATATCTTAATTGAATATAAGACTAGAATGTGTTATTCTTGTATAGTTTAACTTTATATTTTTTTAATATCTTAAATAAACTTATTATATCAAATGAAGTCAATGTTACATATTGATTTATTTTTGTATAGCCATATATTTTTTAAAATCTCGCTGAATTAAAAGGTTTAAGATATCACTTCTATTATATAGGAGAGACAAATCCTATTTTGATCACTTACATCCCTCTATATGAGTTATGATATATCTAATTGTTTCTTTTATAGTCTATCTTGTTATAGATAATATTTAAAATTAATAAAATATATCATTCTCTATGTTGAGAACTATAATAATCTCAAGTTTAAGGATCACATACATCATTGTCATTGTGATAATTACTTATGATACTCATATAATAATCTATGTGCGTTTTAATGATAGGTCAGTCTAATACATTAGTTCACTAACTTATACCCATGTGTAGACTTGATATTTAATATTATAACACACATATATTGTTATTAGATACTATAAATACTAGTTCCTATCCATTATTGTTACCCTATTCACAACAATACTTAATTAGAAACTAAAAATAATGTTCAACTAATTAAACTTACTATTCTAAAAGTATTATTATATTTATTAAATACACAAATATGTAATAATAAAATATATAAATAAAAAATGTTATGATACAAATATATCAAACATCTAATATACTATTAGATTTAGGGCATATGCCAACAAATGGGATGTATCTCGAAGGTATGTGATAATTATCACTTGGTAGTCTCTTAGTAGGGGCATGACACATACACTATTAAGCGTACATACACACATACACTTATAGGCCCCTTATTTATAAAATATGTAATTTATGTATTAGGCATGACATGCTAATATAGAACGATATAAATTAGAAATTTTTTATAAATAAAACATTATTTATAATCATTTGTAAAATAGGCATTTCATAGTGTAAGATTATATATTTTCTATTTTAAAACAATAATTTATTTTTATCATTGAAAAATTAGTATATATTTGTTATACATTAAACTAGACTACTATAAAATAAGATCTAATTAAATAAATGTAATTGATTTTAATTCATATAAATTTTAATAAGCTTGATTGATCTTAATTCTAAACAGGTAATAAACGTTCATTCATGGGTTATGCTTTTTGAGTTATTATAGAGTGAGATTTATTATATAATCAAAATTTTGATAATTTAGATATATAATTTTATAAATCATATTAACATATTTATAATATGAAATTTATACAAATAATACTTACTCAAGTAGTTTGAAATATTTAATTATTTAAATATGTGACAATTTATTCTGTAAAAATATTAATTAAATAATAATATTTATTTATAAATTTATTTACAAATATAAAAATATTGAAAATAATCATTAGAGCAATTCAACGACTTGCAGCAAAAATATATAATTAAATAAAAATGACATTTATAATGGGCTGATTTAATTACAAGTATTAAATAGATAATTGATTAAGGGAATATTTTTGGTCAATGACTACTTTCAAATTTAATTTAAAAGAGTTTTAAATTAAATAGCCTTGATTATATATACATGGCTTTTCTAGAGTGCAACTTTGGGCTCTTAGTGGAATACCTTTTGGGTTAATTTAGAAGATCAAATGATCATGAGATGATCGAGTCTAAACCTTTTAAGTTGGAGCTAAAAAACCCATAGGTTTAAGGTTTCTTTGCTGGCTTAAACTTAACTTATGATCTAAGTTAAATATGTAATCTATATAAGGATGTTAAAAGGTGAAAAGCTATAAGATTTTTTTTATTTATCATAGAAAAAAAACTTTCTTAAAAGAACATTCTAGTTCACATACTAACCAAGAAATGTGCCTATATGTAGGAGTGGAATCATGAATAGTAAAGAAGACATCAATGTTTTCAAGACATTTTTTTAATTCTCTATATATGTAATAAAACAATAAACTATTTTTTTTTTTTTTTGCTATGTACCATATTAGAATAAAAAAATTAATTTTAAAATTTTCATATTCCAACAATCCAATTTGGTTGAGACCTCTAAACTAGTGCCAACAAGTGTTCCTCATCATCTACTAATTTTTTGAATAAGTCTTCATAATTTCTCTTGGTTGCACAGACATCTCATTGTAGATGACAATCATGTATACATTCTCCTCTACCAACATTATTTGACATAATGCCATCTAATTTTAATCAAAAAGATACATTTGCTAACAAGTCTTCTTTGCCACTTGTAAAAATTTCAACATTGTCTTTAAGTCATCGCACTGTGAAACCAACTTCTCATTTTAGCTATCATTCCACTCTTACACCTCCTACAACATCATTTGATTTTGTATCATTAGATTTCAATAAAGATAGTGTTCATGTGATGAATGTAGTTTCTCCACCATTTATTCCAAAGCAACTAGCTAAAATTGAGTAACATAACATTGAGTTTTCATACCTTATGCCCGAACCAAATTCAACTAAGGCTTCATCTCTAGTGAAACGAGAAAGAAAGAGAAAATATAAATGTTCACCATCCAATATCTATGTCTCTAAATTTTTTTTCTGACATATTTTACACTAAGAATGGTTAGCATTCATGTTTTATAATGATTAGAAGGAAGTTTGTGTGAAAGGGTGATAAAATTAAAATGATTTAAAGAATGAGGAGTTGTTTATGTTTTGATGAAAAATAAATTGCTAAGATGTGTCATTTTTGTGAGGCAATTTATTGCATCAATTATATATAATTTTTATGTAGTTTATCTATGAAAATAAGTTTGCAAGAATCTTCATGGCATAATTTTTTTTTTTTTTTTTATGAGGATTAGAATTCCTTAAACAAGAAGAAAACCTAAGTTATAAAGAGAAACAATTTTAAGAAAGATTACGTGAGATTTTTTAAAAGAAATTCATCATAAAAAGGGTACTTTAATTATTTATATATCATATTTGTTAGGTTTTTTAGAGTTGGCATCTTATGCAAATTATCATGGATATATACACATTAAAACTATTGAGTTTATTCTAGAAATAGAATTTTTATTGTAAATGTTGTAGTAACAAATTGGATAGATTTGGGACGTCTTCGTTTAGGTTTTCACATTTTTCACTCAAATTTTCTAGTTATTTTAATAAGTTTCAACATTAAGCTTAAATAGAAAATTTATGTTGACAATTCTACAACTCAAAAGAAAAAAGAATTACTAGGAAACATAATAGGAAGGACTTTTTTTTCTATCTATGAAGATCTATTCTTTTTAGATTATAGGAACAAAATATTCTATAAATAACACATGGGATTTTAGTATTTATGTGTTAATCTTGTATTTTTAATGAGCCTTGTCATGATTTTTTTTCTTCCTTGCTCTTATTTTTATTTTCTAAGTTGTTCCTATTTTCTTCCATGCTTTTAAAGTGAAAATGTAATAACTCAACTCATCTAACATGATATTATCTACCCTGGTCGCTTAAGATGGCATAACAAACCTAATCCTAACCTCTTAAGGTTTTGTTCCTAACACTCAAGATATCAAGTCCTAGGTTTAAAAGACCTCCTCCAAGTATCAAAGTACACAATAGATAGTATTATCCTTTTTGACAGCTAAGATGGCAAAATGAGCCCAAATCTTGCTTGGCACCTCAACGTTTTGTTTTAGTGTAGATTTTAAGCTCGCTTAAGAGGCTTTATAATATCATCCAATGATAATGTCCTCTTTGGCAACCCAAGGTAGTCAACTAGCATAATATCATCCTATGTTTATTATGATACTTGAATGAAGCCTTTTAGGCCCAAGTTTCCAATCTTGGATGCCAGGAACAAAAATATAAGAGTTTAGGATTGAGTTTGTTATGCCCCTTGAGTTGCCAGAGCAAATATAATGCTAATTCATCTAGTTATTATAGAAAAAAAAGTTTTGAAAAAATTATGAGTTTATAATTTCTATCTTAATAAACTTAGAAGTTAGTTCTCCTAAATGTTGTAAATATATTTGTTATTATTCTTTAAGAGATGAACAAGAGATCTTAAAGAGCATGATTTATACTAGTTGAAGGGAGTTTAATAGCATCAAATAAAGAGATCTTGCTAATTTAGTTGAAAGGATTTCAATGATGTCAAAGCAATGGGATCTCGTACAATTCCAATTATGAGATTCAACAAAATAGCAATAATATAAAGAAGGTGTCTTTAGTTTTGATAAGTCTACTAGCGTTTGTATCGTTTTAATCTTTTGGTGAATTATTTTCTTTAAGTATGGTCTCATGAGTAAAAAATTAAAAAGTCTGAACTATGTTAAAATTACTTGTCTTTCTTACTTGCTTGATTTTTGGTATGTTATTTTAATTAATTAGATAATTATAAATCTATCAATATTCATTTCAAAGAGTATGATTAGAGTAATATATTAAAAAAACTATAGTTTTACCAAAATAAAAAAAATATTCTAGCAAGGTTTATTAACAAATTTGTATAAAATTTTTAAAGAATGCTATTTGACAAATTTATTAGCTTTGAAATACAAAATTTTTTTCATATTTTCTAAGATAGAAAGTTTCAAAAGTTTTATGATCAAAAGAGTTTCATTTTAGCACAGTCTTTTTAAAAGTTTAAAGTTTTAATTAATTAAACGGATAAATTATGAAAAATCAAAGTACAAGGATTGTTATGCATTGGAACTAATTTTGATATAATATGAGGTTAAAGATTTAGAGCTAATTTTATGTAATCTCTTTATAATAGATTTATTGATATGATTATAGGATATGAATGAGTTGATATGCTATTGTTATAGGTCATTTTGAGGTAAGTGAAATAGACTTTCAAAGGACTTGCAATAAATATGTATATGTATGGACCATGTGAAAAGTTAATTTTCTATTTATGTTAAGTTATGAAAACTTATGACGTGCATGGTAGATATATGTTGTGATAACTGATAAATATGTATTGATATTAAGCATTGAGTATTGTGATGCATTATGTTTTAATTGGATAACAAATTGATTTTTATAAAATAACTTGTTACGAAAGATTTTGTTTTACTTAAATAGTTAAATTCATTACTCGCTTAATAGGAATTCTATTTGTGATAAGTAAGGTCTTTCATATGAGATCGGTAATTTGTTTTATAGATATGGTCATTTTTTCAATATTGTATATAAGAAAAATGCTACTAAGTGGTAACTAAGTCAAGGTATTCTAAATACAAGTTTGAAAAGAACTTTTAAATATTTGAGTACTTTTTTAAGAAAATGAAACATGAATTTTTAAAAAATTATTTTTATTAAATTCAAACAATCTTACAAGTCAGCTCTTGTAAAGATAGATGGATTATTTCATATTGTTTGCACACATGGGACAAACCTTACCTATTATAAGTTGGTAGCGGAAGCGATTTAGTTACACATGCAATAATTTGTATACAATTATTGAATAAATCGAAAGTGGAAAGAATAAAACATATTATATTGTAAAACATAATTGATTTCACATATGTATGCATATGTACACAAGGTAAGTTTAACATAATAATTGCTTAATCCTACTAATGGATGGTCTCTAGCTTACCTACTAGAACATTCATAATAGTGGGAACCCAAATTCTCAAAAGTTGTAGAAAGGTTTCAGAAACAGTAAAATTTGAAAGAAAACTTTCTTACTTCCTAAAACCAAAACTTAATTTAGTTTATATAATAGGCAAGTCCAAATGACTTTTTTGACACGTGTCAATATACATGTCACAAAGCCTTTACACTAATAAAAAATATGCAATACCTTGTTATTACGTTTTCTTACAAATTATACTTAATGTTTACATGTTGTGCTTCATGTATTTACACATTGTGCTTAATATATACACACTTTAGTCTCAGTTGCATAAATTATTATAATCATATTATAATTAGTTCATCAATTTTGTTTAATTAACTCTTGATTAATGTTACTCAAACCTCTAATGTTCACATTTCATGTCATGTGACTCACTAGGTTGACGTGCATTTTTCATATAGAACTTTTCTATAAATCCATGAATGATGTCCACCTACTTATCATTGTGATTCAAAATGATATGAATTCTCACGAACCATACATGTGTTGTCCTTTTGTCATTTATATCCTAGTTAAGTATCTAGTACTATCAAATCTATGCTATACTCGAAGATTGAATGAAGTATAATACTAAATATCACATAATATTTACCTCAACTACATACAGTGACGGATCCCGATATTGAATACACATTGACCTTTAAGTGTGTTAGACTATACCTAACAACCAATCAAAGGTCAAACCATGAAAGACTACTAACAAGTATGGTATCTAACTATTAAGGATCATAAACAAGATTGCAATGGTATCTTAGTCAAAAGATCACATATGCCAACTCAATTTGGAAGACCTTTTATTGAAAGTTTCGTGGAATATTTATTAAGATCATTTGGTGAGTCAATTCATCAGAGAAACTATTGTCTAATAGGCACTCACATATATGTACAAGCTTCCCTAGACTTATGCTTTGTTTGCATTGTGTATAAAACATGTATGGAATTTTATATGAAAAACTAATTTGCTAATTGAGTGTTGTACTCACTATAATTTATTGTGAATCTTGAATCTATAAAAAGTATTTATACATGAGAAAATTTGACTTGAACTAATTCATATATCTAAGGTTTTGATTCATTTATTGTAGTCGATTTGATAATCAAAATCTTGTTGTCATTAGATTTAACAAATTATTTAAGGCATTTGACATTTTAATGCTTATTTTTAAGGTTTTACCTTTTATTAATAAGGTATGACAAATGCTTTTGAGTTAAGTTTAATATTTTTCACCCTAATTTACGTTTTGTAAATTAAAATTTTACACCACCAAGTCTTTTGTATTTAAGGCACACAAAATGGTCAATTTTATAAATTCAATATGCAATTTTTTTTCCATATAGTTGGTAAAGTTTCGTATTTTAGTAACTTTGGTTATAAAAAATTGTTAGCCAAAATTTTGACAAAACAAAAAATTAAAGAAAATGATAGGGGTGAGAATATCAATGTTCAATTCTAGTTCCACTTGGAATCAAAATCTACTCTAAATAAAATTAACTAGTAAAATTTAAACTAAAACCTATCATATTTAACTAAATATCACATTTTTTTTTTTTTTTGTTTAAGCTTGATTCCAATTTATATTGTAGAGCTCTATTTAAGTACAATACCATATGTATTCATTTAAACCATAAATTTAACTCAATAAAAAATTTTTTTAAAAAAATAAAATCAATAATATTAAATTATAAAAGTAGTGAAAGACATAAACAAAATATTGAGTGAAGGAAAGAAAAAAGAAATAAATTATTAAAGAGAATTGATTTACGATAAATTATTTTAAAAAATATTATATTATTACTTGAGTTAATATAATACATCAAAAAAAAAGAAATAAAATTTTTTATAATAGTAAAATTATATATATAATAAAATTATACCGTATATATATTTAATTATTATAATTGTTAACTTGTTCAATAATTTTAAAATAAAAATATATGTAAAATACAAACATGATAAATTAAGTTAAATAAACATTATAAATGTAGAATCCATATAAAATTTCTTAAAACTACATAGGTGTATTATATTTTCATTCATGATATAGTATATTATGCATGTAGAAACATTTAATTAAACATATGTTTATTTAGTCGATATTAAATCGAGGCATGTAACATTATGTATATTTTATGTACTATTTATTTAATTTCTTAATTTTACTTTTCAAATGAATTTAGAAAAATTATTTTTTTTGTTGGAAATGGCATTAATAAAAATATTGCAGACTTCAAGGTTATTTTAGAATTTTTTTTCCCATTAAAATAAGGGTAAATTAGTAATTTTATTAATTGAATAATTGTAAAATAAATTAGATATTTTCATTTAGTCCGATTGATTGGGGGATAAAAAGTGAAAATAAGACTTTTGTCTTCAAATTCCACCACTTGGCCGAATCTTACTTCATTTTTCATTCTTTTCAAGTTTCTTCAATCTTCCACCAAATTTCATCATCTTCTTTCATTTCTTTCAACTCCCACCATTGACAAACTATCAAAATACTTAAAAAATTTTGTAGTAAAATCTTATAGTCATAACCAAACCTAGATCAAGCCATAAACACCTAGAAAATTATTTAGTTCCAATTAGTTTTCTTGATTAAAAAATTCAAGAAAAATTCAAAGAGAGGGATTTTGAGTTTAGGAAACTTGTAGTGAGTTTTTTAAACACTATTTATGCTTAAAATTATATTAGAAGCCGATTGAAAACATGTTACAATTTTTTATTTAGGAAACCCTAGGTAACCAAAATTTAGTATATATGTGCATATGTTTTTTTTTGGCTTGAATATGTGATGAAATTGATACTTATATGGATGTATATTAAAAGGTGATTCATGTTAAAGGTGTGAATATGAATATGTGATCATGTTAATAAATATGAGCTTATGTTAGGTTGTATAAATTACTGAATTTTAATAATATGTAAATATATGTGACTTATATGGGTTGAATTTGGTCAAATTAGTTCACATAATTCCTAAGCTATCTTGAATGATTTTAATGGATGAGAATGAAATTGAAAGAGCGTTAAGTGTAGGAAAAAGTGTGATATAGACTGGTGTTGAATTGTATAAATTATAAGTTTTAGAAATTTATAACTACATATGGTCAAAAATTAAAATTTATGATTGTTTTGATACTAAGTTTAATATATAAATTTCTATGCCTTTAATTTAAAATAATAGATATATTCAGTTGTCAACGTGTGTTTAAAAGGTTGATATATTATGTGTAAGAGGTTAGAATTAATTGGGTAAAAATTTAGTGAGAGATGAAATTTAAAATAATAAAAGTAAAAATGAGTTTATATATGTGTACGTATATGTATATACATACATACATACATATATATATATTGATGTAATGAATAAAAATTTATATATTAATATTAATACCTTGATAAGCGTCAACTAAGAACATATGCATCACATGCATTATATTCGAATCACGTTTTTATATTTTTTGTATATTAATACTATTTATATATCTTGTTTATAACTTGAGACCACCGAAAGAGATTTCGCTCAGCAAGAAAATTGATTTTGGGAGTGATTATCCTCTTATAAACTATGAGTAGGTAGATGAATTTTTAAATATTTTTTCAGTGATATAAATTAAATATTTTATGAATATAAATTTATTTTCAACATTTTCTGACAAAATAAATTTAAATATTTGATTGTTATATAAATTTAAATTTATGAATTTCTTCATAAATATGGATTTGAGATATTAGAGTAAGAATGGATTTATAAAAAAGTATGATTGCGAATTGTGCACATTATTTGTGAATGTGTATATATTGATAAATATGATATGAAAATATATTTATATTTTTATGATTTATGATTTGTTGTAAGTTTTCAATTGCAGGTGCGTTTATACACAGATATTGATAAATGATACATTACTATATATGCTTTCCTCCCTTACTAGAGATAATAATTTGTTTGACACCACACTCCCTATACGGGCTAACATTGACAAGTGAGCTCAATGATTTTAGTTTATATACATATGTGAAAATTTTCGTTAACAAGCCTTGAGATGTCAATCAAAGGACCATTGGTAGTTGTCTTAGGAAAAAATTTTCAAGCAAGTTTAAATTTGATTTGAAACATTCATAAAAAATAATTGTAATAATGATTTCTATGTATTATTTGAATATAAATGATAGATTGTGATTTTATGAATTATATATTTTTAATATAATACTCTTACTCTAATATTAAAATTTTAGTTAAATAATATCTATCTATTCACTGAATAATTACTCACTCCTTTATTTTTATTTTTATTTTTTTAAAAATTTAGATTAAGTAGTTTCAAAGAATTTGTGGTTTTTATCATGGACAATTAATTGGTGGTAAGTATTTTGTCAAAGAATTATTAGGTATATAATATTCTTAGTGATTATGTATAGAAATATTATATAAAGGATTCAAAATTTTGGAAATGCTATTAAATTTTTTTTTTAATATTTTGGTTATGAATATTATATATATATCATATAGTTTTATGCATATACAATACTACAAGTTTTACACATTTGTATGAGTTACAGTAAAAGGTAATTCTCATGAGTGTGTGATAGTTGTTATGTGCTTGAATTTAGGATTTAGGGTGTGACAATAAATACATTGATTAATTCTTTCTTTATAGTTCAATGATTAAAGAGTGTTTTCTTTTATAAACTATTTACTGAATTAAATATAAATAAATTTTTATATTTATGTTTATACAAATTCAGTAACATCATGTGCTATGCTTCAAATAAAACTATTTATTTGAAAATAATAAAATAACTTTTCATAATTTTAATTAAAAATTTTAAATATTATTGTTTTATTATTTGAACAATTTATTAAATATTATTTGTTTTGATATAAATTAATTTAAATTAGGCTTAGGAATAAAATTTAGTGCATGGCTAAATGGTAGGAGACATGCATGTTAAATTAATTAAATTTAGTGTGTGCTTGAATCCTTGTATGAAATATTTTTAATTTATTTTCTTGGTCAGGCTAGGTTTAGGTAAAATGGTTCCGTTCCCATTCTTTATCCTATATAACCAAAACCTAAACAACTTTTTTCAATTTCCATTGTTTAGTACAAGAATCAGACCAAAATAAACCAATTTGCATTCATGAATCATATTGATCTATCTTGTTTCACAAAGTTCTAGTCAACTCAAAACCCATGCCCACCTAGAAGATGAAAAAGAAAACTCTCTTAATTTTGTAAGCTGCATGGATTTAAGATTTATACATTATAGATTGATTTAGTGTAACATCCTCAAATTCAGGTATCATTGAAGTACCTTAGCGTATGTATTTTTATTATATTTTTATTGTATTTTATTGATTACTTTGGTAGAGAAATATAAAAAAAAAAAAAAAAAACTTTGAATATGTGACGAAAACAAATTCAAATGGTGATAAAAGGCAAAATCGTTATTTTAAAAAAATAACGAAGGACAAAATTAGAGACTAATGAGTTAAAAGTTGTATAATAAAGATTATTAGAGGAATTGAATGGTTGAATAATTCTAGAACGGCAAAAATCTTTCTTTTACTGAAAAGGGCAATTTTGTTAAAAAGGGCAAAATTGTCATTTCGTCAAAGGTCGAAATGGTCATGTTAGAATCCAACCATTTGAAAATCCTTTAAATATTATGAAGAATAGGTAGAAAGAAATTAGAATTTTATTTGGATGTAAAATCTCTTAGAAAAAATAGAAAAAGACAAAAATAATATTTTATGTTCACCAACGGCAAAATGATCATTTCAAAAAGAATTAAGAGGTAAAGTGTAACACCCCCTTCCTTTCATTTCTATTCATGTGGCATATAGTACATTGAAATTATTGAAAAGACAAAAATCAACGCTTTCTCATAGTGAAGCGAAGTTTTTTTTTTTTATCTATTCAAAAGAGTTTATAAGAAGTAACCACATAAATAGTAACAGCTAAAATAGTATTATTTTTTTTTCTAAAGAATTGTTATGCATTTTAATGAAATTAATACTTCAGAGTACACAGAAATAAAATTACATAACAATGGCCTAAACCTTAGATATACTATGCCCCGTCCGAAAATCTTTGCCTCAACTGTACTTTCCGAAACTGCTACCGCTATGCCGTATTCACCTGAAAATAATAATCCCACAAAAGGGTGAGCACACCACATGGCTCAGTAAGATAATACAATATTTAAATAAAGGAAGGAGCATGTTACCTGAATCCCTACTTATTTTGGCCATTTCACACAATTCCACACACACCAGTAAATGCATGTCCACATTTTAATGTACATGTTCCAACAAGCATATACTCAATAATGTACACAAGATATTGTATCATCTCCTCTAGAACTCTAAGCACTATATTATCAATGAATTATGTATAAATATCTCAATCAGAGTGACACTCCTCATGATATACCATATACAGATAATGCAATCTCAATCAATATATTTTCTAAATGAATCACGTTATCACCTGTGTCCGTTTAAGTTCTTTTTCTATTCTTATCAACGAACACCTACATGATCATATAAAATCATTACATAGTTATTCGTATAAATAACGGCTAATGAGGCGGCCCCATACAGAGGAATTGCTTAGAAGCCGGTATAACCACACAGTATCAATCACACACTCGGCCCGAGATAGCCAAATTACACTAGGCACACAATCAATACCCACATAGGATACAAATATTTCAAACACATAAATATAGATACAACCGAGAGTATTTATAAAATAATAACACTGTTTCTGTATGCCATTTCCACTTCCGGAAGGTTGGTGATAGAAATTTTATTGCGTTTACAAGTGATCGATTATACTTATAAACATTATGGATCATGGTTGTTACTCTAAGCCACTGGGCCATTTGGAGGACAGCTGTGGATTCCACCTACCCCTCAGGGTACCACAGTCTTAACGTCACACCTCCATTAGAAACTGGCTTACAAGCCCAGCTGAGGGAGATGGAATATACATATCCAATCCACGTATCACAATTATCTCAATACTGATTCATTACCAGTCTATGTTATCATACATTCATATTATCTCTTTATTTTCACTGAAGCAAGACAACCTGATAGTTATACTATAATCACAAATACACATCTTTCATTCTTTATCCCATACTAGGGATTCTTTCACCTACATTAAATATTGACTATACTATTCTAAGGATATATACCAATATAATCCTAGTTGTTCACTAAAGTATACCGACAATAACAATGTAAACTCATAACATAGTTCCTGCACCATTATATTCTTACTGTATTCTCAACCCTACGAATAAACGTGTAAACTAATATGTCGAATAACTTGTAATACATCCAATGCGCCTTTTCCACAATATTCTCAAGCTTCTCACATGATCTTTAATCTTATTATAAATTCACACATATTCTTTTCATTTCCCAAACATATCGGTGAGCTAAACAGGCTTCTATATACTAGAAGTGAGGTAACATATTTACTGCCTTACCCATTATCTTATTTAAATACTAATTCCCCTTTTTCAAGCTGATGCTAGCTCTCTGTTTCTGCAAGATTAAGTTCTCTCTTAAAGAATTGACACTTGCCAAGATATGATTAGACTTCTGCCATTTTCGCAATTCACATTCATAACAATAATCTGTTTGTGACTGCAACTAAAGGTAATCCTAGACCCTCCGCTATATATGAAAACCAAAATACAAAGGGAGGTTATGAATGGCTGTATGAATAGTATTTCTTATAGGAATTCGGCAAGAGTTTGCCTATACATATAAGTTGCCCTACCTGCACAATAAAACCATGACAGTCCCCATACCAAATAAAACATAACGTGTTACTGCCTCATTGCAATTCACACTAACACAAGCAACTCTTAGCAGATAGAAGTATTCTATCATGCAGTTTGAATCTAATAGGTACACGAATTCATTTCCTTATAGATTTGTTATAAATTAAGTAAATTATGAATCGTGGTCATGATATCCACCGTACACTTCAATATATGTATACAATGGTCATTCGCCCACACCGAGTTCCTCACACCAACAGGATAATTAGTTCTACCATGGGTTGCACGTACCCAAGGACGCTATGGAAAACAGCCGCTTCTAACCATGGGTTCAACATACCCCGCAGGCACCATGGTTTTTATTATCATTTCTCATTTGCTGTGGGTTCAACATACCTCGAAAGGCACCACAGTCTTAATATCAATACGGAGCTACTGTGGGTTCAACATACCTCGAAGGGCACCACAGTCTTATTATCAATCCGGAGCTTCTGTGGGTTCAACATACCTCGAAGGGCACCACAGTCTTATTATAATGATACTGCTCCGTCCTAAGCGGCTTTACTAGGATAACGGAAAAACTACTGATCCCTAATTATCCCAATTATACCAGTTATCCACACAGATTTATTCATAGTCGACTCAGTCATAGCAACATGACTATTTTGCCTACATTAACCAAGCAGCATTTTAGTAATTTCATGATAGGTAATATAATTACCTATGCAACACATTTATTAGTCCTTATATTCTAAAAGGACTTCATACGTATGGATTTGTCGTAAGGCTAGTAGTACTTAGTTATAAAAACATATTCCACTCTGGCATATAAATATCCCATAAGACAACCAAGATAAAACATAGAAATATATTACAATTCGAACACATGGATACACTATACCACTATTAATACAAATTCGCAGAAACATATTTTAATCAGTTATCATATATTGCATTATTACACGCAATCCCAACATGTCATCACAAGTAAAAATATACTCATTACCTTACTACGGCACAGTAATTATAATATACTAACGTATGCACACATGTTAATTCGAATAGCATTGCAAAACATCGAATGCAGCATCTACTCAATCATTCCATCATAAGGGCATAATTACGTGTGTATATACAAGCATTCCTACCATATAAGTCTATGTAAATACAAACATGGGACATACAATGCTGTATAGGTATTTTAGAATACCTAATCTAGCACTGCAGGTCGACGGTAATGATATTACGCTTATAACTATATATATATATATATAACACACGGATATTAACACTTCTAATTGCACAATCATGCCCATTCCCCGTCAATGGGACTTTTCTACATTTTAACCCATTACTACGATGTACATTCATGCAATTATAAATTATATAAATATTAAAAACCTATTTTTTCTCAATTTAAATATTATATTATCTTACCTCCGGGCACCCAGTGCCTATACGAATGATGAAAAACTGTCCCGGAGAGGGTATACGCGTTCAAAATACTCCTCCGTACGCTACGGATTTTTTCTCGAAAAACGTGAAAGTTACTGTTTACTAGTACTATTTACAAAGACTATTCAACCCACGAAATTTCGGTTTCCGTTTCACGAACGGAACACACCATCGCAATCCTTGCGATGTCGGGATGCTGTCCATGGTGTCCATATGCCACAAAACATAAATTAAAGCCTTCAAAATCACCAATCATCCTAAAATTCCAAATTTTAAGGTACCTACTTTGGACCCTAAAATCATCATCGAAACTTATTCCAAATTGAGATCTAAACATACCACATCGAAGTACGAGTGTCGGAGAGCACACTGGTCGATTTGGATTCCACTGGAGCTACACCAATCGCCGAAAATCGTGCCGAAAACACCCCTTCCCGATCAGCCTTCCCACGCCGGAATCCGGTGACCCAATGCCGGAACGGGGCACACCACCGTGAAGAGGGCGGCGAGACGGTGCTAGACGCGCCAGAGGTGTCGGTCAACTCGCCATCCTCCGCCGTGAATCGCCAGTCAAAGTTTACGTCGGCGGAGCTTCGGGCGGCGCGTGAGGGCGCATAGCAGCGGCGATCGGGGCGGGGTTAGCGGTGTTGCACTTGTGTCGGCCCAGCGGTCCTCCACTCGCCGGTGGTGAGGTGATCTGAGGTCCGGTGACGAAAATCACTGTTCACAGGAGAGAGAGAGCCGTGGGGAGGAGAGAGAGAAGAGAGAGAAAATGGAGGAAAAAAAGTGAAATTTGTTTTCCGGGTTTTCCGACCCCGTCCCGCTTATATAGTCGGGCACGCACGACGAAAATTACAGTTTTCCGCTTTCGTCGTCAAATTTCTGATACCGGTAATAAAATACTGTATTTTTTGCTCATACAGTACGCTGTTTCAAATATCGGTCAACTTTCTCTCTTATCAAAACTCTCAAAAATACTGTGTTATAACTCCATGACAAGGTTTTAAGAATATAAAAATTTCAAGATGTTACAATATCTCCCCCTTTAATAGAATTTCGTCCTCGAAATTAGTGAAAGTAGGTCAAATAGAATGAACAATTCATCCACCTCAGCCATAATTTACACCATCAAGTAATTTTCTCCGATCAAATATCTGCATCGCTACCCACAAAATGCTCATACTCATTCATAAAAAGCAACGTCATCTATGTGTATTCAACACATGATTGCAACATTTCACTTTAATACCTCAATTGTTGAGTTGGATGTCTCTTTCCACACACATATATATAGCCGACTATAAAACTATTGCGACTAGGAAAGATCTCAAGTATCGAGATTCATAACTAAGATGACCCAGTCACATGCGAAATTTTTGATATGTAACTTGAAATTTCAGCTACTACCATAAGAAGTAAGGTTATGTCTTCATTTCTAGATACCATTGCACACTTATTCCATGCACAATGGATACCACATATGCGTCAAACATCATACATTTAACCCATGTACAATGAATGTCATAGCTGAACACCTATACATACTGAAATTCACACACATTGGAAGCAATCGCTTACATGCCAGTCATTTTTATCCAAGTGTCAATACATAACTATTCCTGATAATATATAAGTTCTAAATGATCCCATTCATAGTATAGTGATACTTATGCTTATGAGATGCAAGTTTTCATTAAAACTATTTTTCATAGGAAAATATGGTATTATAAATATTGGCATGTACAGAATATTTTATTTCCGTATTCCCTGATCACTTGCTCAATTATGGGTAGTATGACTCGAAATACGGCCTACACAGTCACATTCAGTGACTCCCAAAAGGAGATAGGGCCCAGCCTATGGTTACTCAGACCAACCCGTGATCCTCTATCTCGTAATAACAAATTATAACAACTCCCACCCATCTAGGTGGCCAGTTTCACCCTTCTATCTTAGAATGTTCCTGCTGACGCTGCATAACGGCCCGTTATTTCCTCATCATACTTTCCCCACAAATTCAATTTATAAACAACAATTTTCAAAAATCTATATTTTGAAAATTCACCATTTTCTAAGTATCCCATGCCAATACTCCATACAATGCCAATAAATCACTCTTCATTCCTTAGGAAGTTATCACCATAACATTGTCCTTGTAAAACCATGTTGATGCATACGAAATGCATAAGATATTTGTTTTCATTTAAATCATGGGCATATATATATATATATATATATAACATAATATTCCATGCCAATGCACCTTCTTGAAACTTATACACGATAACACTATAATTCTGAACCTTTCATCATCCCTAACATAGTCAAATGCATATGCAAGTTCACACATGCAAGAAACCATATAATATCAGCAACATGTGCAAGTTCACAAATAGGAGAAACCATATAACATCAGCAATCATGCACATATGCTCATAGTCACACAGTTGGACAACATAATACCCATAGGGTAAACCTTTCAACAGTTATGGATAAATTGGATATCGGGTCATAACTATATATATGTATACAATCCCAATCCCTACTCCTTTCTCACAATCCAAATTACACGTTCTCGCGGTTCACAACATACCGCTATTTGTTGGATTGTGCAAATTCTTGATTCACACAAAGAACCAATTTCAGAGTTATCTTCAAAATTAGCCACTGAGTAGGGAGTTCTAGGCTCAATAACACAAACTGAAGGGAAGTTTATCCATATTATCCATAACTTTTCTAACACGTTTTATAAAATCTTTCTCAACTCCTGCATATATATATGCCTATTTGCTTTAAAAATCCATAAAATTACCCATGCTAATGAATATATAATTCATTGTCATGGCATAAAAGAACATGCATTACATCCGCAATACAAGCAACCTCAAGATAGACGCATTCATGCCAAGGGTTTTGAAAATAGGTATGTTTAATACACACACCCCTGTCATCGCATATTAATAAACGTGGAATCATCACCAATACTTTTCCAAGAACATGCGTTACTCTATCAATAAAAATATATATCCTAATTAGGGTAGATGTATTCATACCAAATTAATAGGCACAAAAGTCCATTTGAATAGAAACTACTCAATGGAATTGTACTGTTAAACTAATTGAGTAATTCCTCTAAACTTTCAATAGCAACCAATCGAACACCACAGTCCGAAAACAAGTTATCAAAGCACTTAAATGTCCCATCAATATCTTACTTATTCTTTCTAGAGCATGATATTTGTCACATGTACAATGCACAAGTCTGTTCCACATATGTAGTCACAATGAAAACTTTATTATTACTCATGAAATTTACTACTGCTCGTAAAATTAATTACTGCTCATGAACTTAGCATATACTAAGTGAACAATAACAGACTTATTAATAAAAGAATAATATCACTATCAGCAAGGTAGAATTTTTCTTCATTCCACTTAATGCAACACAGCATACATATCACGTCATCCGAACACATGATGCCCATTCATCTTTATGTATGCAATGTGTCTAATACCATGGCATATATTGTAACATAACAATCATCAATATCATATATATAAATAATACGTGATATTTATGCAATCATCTCAAAGTAGTAACTGGTCAAGATGCACAATAGGAAATTATCCTTAATTTCACATACCAGACCCGAGATTATGCACCACCAAGGTATATGATAAACCTCATTCGTACCACCAAGTTACATGACAGACTACGTTCGTATCACTGAGGTACATGACAGACTACGTTTGTACCACCCAGGTACATGACAGACTACGTCTGTACCACCAAGGTACAGAATAAACCACATATGTATCACCATGATACAGACTGATGACACACTATTCAGGTGTGAATTAAACCCGCACGTGCATCACCAAGATACTAGACTTTGACATTCACCACCTTGGTGTAACGTTATAGACTTACACACAACGTGTATACCATCGAGGTGCCACTCACGACTTTGATCCGGGTGTATACGCGATTCCATGTGCACACCTTTCAGTTAACACTTTTACTCTACTATCCATTGGCAGGGTTGGCAGGACCATTTAAGCATAGAGTCCTCAACAAGTTGTAGCACATAACCAGATATACGTTACAGTTATTTCTGTATCTATCACACGCATTTAAATTACTGTTTACTAGTACTATTCACAGACACTATTCAACCCACGAAATTTCGGTTTTCGTTTCACGAACGGAACACACCATCGCGATCCTTGCGATGTCGGGATGCTGTCCATGGTGTCCATATGTCACAAAACACAAATTAAAACCTTCAAAATCACCAATTATCCTAAAATTTCAGATTTTAAGGTACCTACTTTGGACCCTAAAATCATCATCGAAACCTATTCCACATTGAGATCTAAACATACCGCGTCGAAGTACGAGTGTCAGAGAGCACACTAGTCGGTTTGGATTCCACCGGAGCTACACCAATTGCTGGAAATCGTGCCAGAAACACCCCTTCCCGATCAGCCTTCCCACGCCGGAATCTGGTGACCCCATGCCGGAACGAGGCACACCACCGTGAAGAGGGCGGCGAGACGGTGCCGGACACGCCGGAGGTGTCGGTCAACTCGCTGTCCTCCGCCGTGAATCGGCGGTCAAAGTTTACGTCGGTGGAGCTTCGGGCGGCGCGTGAGGGCGCGTGACAGCGGCGATCGGGGCGGGGTTGGTGGCGTTGCACTCGCGTCGGCCCGGCAGTCCTCCACTCGCCGGTGGTGAGGTGATCTTAGGTCCGGTGACGAAAATCACTGTTCACAGGAGAGAGAGCCGTGAGGAGGAGAGAGAGAAGAGAGAGAAGATGGAGGAAAAAAAGTGAAATTTGTTTTTCAGATTTTCCGACCCCGTCCCGCTTATATAGTCGGGCACGCACGATGAAAATTACAGTTTTTCGCTTTCGTCGTCAAATTTCTGATACCGATAATAAAATACTGTATTTTTTGCTCATACAGTACGCTGTTTTGAATACCAGTCAACTCTCTCTCTTATCAAAACTCTCAAAAATACTGTATTATAACTCCATGACAAGGTTTTAAGAATATAAAAATTTCAAGATGTTACAATGCTTATGTGTGTGTGTGTGTGTGCCTTTACGTGGAGTTAATGACTTGAGTCGTAATTATGATTATATGAATATAAACGTGTGTATGTGTGTGTATATATATATATATATATTAAGATATAAGAATAATGATTTTAGTAATATCTTGTGTGTGTGTGTGTGTGTGTGTGTGTGTGTGTGTGTGTGTGTATTATAATCATTAGTACTATTATTATTACTATTATGATTATTCATTGAGTATCGGTACATGCACTTGTGTATATTGTGAGGTTGTAATATATATATAGGTTCCTTTTATATTAGTAAGAAATTATAAAACTATATTATATGTGAGTGTTATGGATAAAATGAAATTACCGAAATATCATTGAGAATAGTTAAGGGTAAACAGTGGTAATATTGGCATGAGTAAATAAAGAGAATGAATAGTTAGTATAATTAGAATTATTATGGATCAACATAACTTCCCAACACATTGGTAGAGCTGCTCAGGACAGAGCGTAATTATTATTATTTTAACTATGATTTTCTGAAAAATAGACTAAATCCACAATTATCCCTGTAGTGCTCGAAAAGGTATATTGTAATCACGACAATCCTTCATGATGCCTTGGGGGGGGTATGTTGAACTCATGATAGGAAGCAATTGTTCGCTATGGTGCTCTGAGGGGTATGTTAAAGTTATGATAGAATTGGTATTTGTGTACAAATTAATAGAGGAATGGGTGTGTAAGATGAGTATGATGGTCACGATCTATAATATACTCTAATTATGATTGGTCCATACTAAGAAGGAATATATTATAACAAAATAGAAAGGAATAAAGTGGTAGGGGAATCGAAGTGAAAAATAAGGTTATTATTATTATTATTATTATTATTATTATTATTATTATTATCCTAAATGATTATTAATTGTATGGTTGGGATGTTATAGGTACTAAATTGTTGTTGTGACGTTTGTTTTTCTTATTAAGTAATTTTATATTACTCACTTTATGGTTAAACTATTTTTCAGGTACATCTAGTCAGGCAGCGGATTCAGGTAAATCCTCTTAACGATAACCAGTATAAATGATGGGTATAAAAATTATATCGTTTTTGACCGAATAAGTATGTATATGTGTGTGTGTGTGTGTGTGTGTGTGTGTGTATGTATGTGTGTATATATATATACACACACACACTCTTGTCTAAATGATATAACATTGGTTGGGCAAGTGTAAGTAGATTTTTCAAATATAATATATCAATAGTAGAAAATATTGTTTTAACACTATTAATTATCAAAAAAAAATTCTAACATATACTTTTTAATATTATCACTTATTTATTAGGACACTGAGTATGGGTTTCCAAATTAATGTGCAGGATTAGAAATTTGGAATAGTATTAGGATATTATTCATAAAATTTATCTCTCTACTATGCTTTGTTAGTAAAGTAAAGCTAAGACTAACTATGATAAGCCCCACCTAATTATATCGACTTCCCAATTGATGATAGCATTTGTGTTAGGCTATTCATGTTGATGACATTATCATATAATATTTTCATATATTTATGAATTAATTTATGAAATTAATTTGGATGCATTTGATTTGCTTTTGTTTTATGAATTATTATGTTTTTATTTTATATATATATATATATATATATATATGTATATATATATATATATATGTTGTTTTTAATAGATAAATTCATATGTTATGTCAAAGTCAATAGAATAAATGATAGATGATATTTGAATTTTTTTATTAATATTTTTTGAGATTAAATGATAAGTACTTTATTTCAATTTTCAGATCAATACATAGTATTTTCTATTATGATATACTTGTGTAAGATTTTTTTTAATAAAAAATTTTAACAAAAACTTAAGTTTATTTAATTTTAATATTAATCTTACCCTAATAGGTAAGAGATACCTAATAACATCCAATGTAATAAACGTTGCCAAGAGTTTGGTAATGAAAAAATATTCATGTTTATAATTGACAGCTTAATTATCAGTTAAGTTCAATTACTAACTAACGACATGGTTTTTTTTTTATAGTCGAATAGTTTTTTTAGAGTTTTGAAAGAAAAAATCTCTTAAAATTTTCTGGTTTCTTAATCTTCTTCTGCCTATGAATTTTAGTATAAATAATTTATTTTTATTCATCAAAATGTAAACAAAAAATTTTATTACATACAGTCAATCAATTATGTTGTTTTGTTTGATTTTCTTTTATTTTAATATTGACATCTTTTTGATACGTCTATTTAATTTTTTTTTCTCAAGTATAAGTGTATAAATATAATTTAATTTATTAAGATGTTTTAAAGGTGTTTGTTCCTCAACTTAATACTAAAGACATGGTAATTATGTGTGAATCCAATTAATTTTAAAAAATTAAAATTAACTTTGGAGTTTAAATATGAATAAGTTTATTTAATTTTAAATTTTAAAAATACGCCTATAACTTTTATATATTTATTTAATACATATAATTAATTTAACTATTTATAAGGATATGATATATCAATTCAGTAATTTTTAGATATTTATATTTAGATGTTATCAATATATTATTAAATTTTAGTTACTTTAATTTAAATGTTCCAGAATCCAAATTAAAACGCATAAGTATACAAATCAATTGTGTTATTGGAAACTATTCCTACAAAGTTGATCTCACATAGAATATGTTAAATTAATGCTTCAATATTACTAAATCCTATAATGAGCTAATGCAAAATAAATGTAATATGAATGAAAAACAAATAAATTGTATCAAGAAGTAATTATATTAAAATAGAAACACCAAATAAAAGAAAATAGAAATTTACCAAGCAAACAAATCAAGAATAAGAAATCAATCAAGAGAAATATGTTAAAGTGTCAAAAATACATCACTAAATTTTACTCTCATGACAAATTTCTGTAATCAAGAAATTCCTACAATTTAATATGGAAAGAATCCTTTTAAAATGTGAACTAATAATATGTATTAGTTTTTTAATGATTATTAATTCAATTTTGTTGTGGTATTTACAGTAATTTATTTTAAAGCTAGTAACAACATTTGGTATGAGCCATTATTAACGTGCTTAAAATGCATTAACCGCTGTGAAAAAAAAAATATCATATTATCATAATTTATTCATATTAAAAGTATCTAATATAAGGGATTGGTGTAGTCCTTAAAATCTTGCAACAGCCCCAAATTATTTAAATATACAATGATAATCTTTAAGCACAATATGAATAAAAATTATTTTAATAAAATCTGAAAAATTATTAAATTAACATAAAACTGTGAAAAATCTAATTAGGGTTTAATTCCTAGCACTAACAAAGAAAATTAGCTATTATAAAATGGTAAGAATAAATAAAATACAAGAAAAAAAAATCATAAAAATAGAATAAAAAAGCACCCCCCTTGATCTTGATCTTCTTAGAACTCTTCTTTAGCTTCCTTCACTTATATCTTGATCATTCTTTTGTTCTCTTTAAGGTAAGTACACATTTTCCTTATATAGAAGAATTCATGACTTGGTCCACCTAATTTTAAGTAAGATCTTTTTTTTTTTTTTTCTCACTAGAATTTGACATTTTCTTGACTTGTAAAAATCTAATATTTACGTTATTTTAGTTATTATATCGAACCATTTTGAATCTAATGGTGGCTATAAATAAAAAGCTATGGATCTAGTTTCTAATGAAGCAAACCTTGTAGGTTTTAGAGTTCTATAGAAAAAGTTATAGCTATTTTTTTTATCTCCTAATGAGTGACCTTATTTTTTACTTTTCAAAATAAATCTTCAAATCTTCAATAATGTATTTCATAATAAGCTTTTTTATTTCCCTTAGAAAAGACTATCTTAATCCTTTAGATAATAAGGAAAACTTTGAAAATTCATCTTTTAAGTTTATTTCTCCATCTTTGCTTATAAAGATGTACAAAATAATAAAAATAAGTGAAACAATTACATAATACATGAACTAACTAGCACGATTAAAACAAGTATGATATAAATATATGTAAAATAATGAAGCAATCAAATACCTCAAAAACTTGTTAAATTCTAGCTAATTTAATTTAAGTGTTCTATATTTTAATTTGAAACTCATAAGTATATAAATCAATTGTAATATTAACAAAGATTCCCACAAGATCAATCCTATAGAGAATAGGTTAAATTAATGTTTTTCTATTACTATCCCCTAAAATAAATTAATGTAAAACAAACCTCAAATGAATACAAAATAAATAAATAGTATCAACGTTTAATTAAATTAAAATAAAATAAAATAAATATTTTTTTAAGAGAACAAATCAATATCAAAAAATCAATTAAGAGAAAGACGCTAGGATTTTAAAAATTCACCACTAATTATCACTTTTATGACAAATTTATGTAATCAAAAAATTTTAGTAAATTAATATGGCAACAATCTTCTTAATATGCATTCTGATCATAAGTATTACTTTCTCAGTGGTTATAAATTTAATATTACGGGAGATTTAAACTCATTTATTCTAAAACAAGTAATAATTACTATTATATCTAAAATGCATTAAACACTACAAAACCATAAAGATTATGCAATAATAATCAATTTGTTATGGTTATTGTATTATTACAATTCATCCATATTAGAACCATCCAAATAAGGGATTGATATGCTCCTTAAAATCTTGCATCAATATATCACATGCATAAATTAAGAAGGCTGCAATCTCAAATTATTAAAACATACAATTATAAATTTTAAGCACAATATGAAAGAAAATCACCACAATTAAGTTTGGCAATATTTTAAATTAACATAAAATCATAAAAAAATCTAATTAGAGTCTTATCCCTAATCCTAACAAAGAAAATTACCTACTAAAGAATATGGTAAAATAAATAAAATAAAAAAAGAAATATAAAGGTGAAAAAATGTGGAATTTTCATACCCATTAAAAAATAATAATAATAATTTTTAAATAAGTATATAAAAAAGACACTAATTTTTTTTTCTATTATTGTCAAAGCAAACATTCATTATATATACTTATTTACAACATATATAATATATCAAAAATGCGATTTATAACGAAAATACAATTATTATAGCGTTAAAATCTGGTATGCCCAATTCTCTTGACAGGTCACTGTCCTGAAGGCTTGCCCGGTTCTACTACCCTACCAGCTATACCTGAAAATCATTTCAACCACGGAGTGAGTAATTTAAAATTATTCAATAAGAACTATAAAACCCAACAAAATAATTTAACAAACTATAATATTCCAACCATATAAATAATAACTAATTAGGACAACAATATATTCCGTATATCCAACGTTACACAATAACCAGCTAGGACTAACCATCCTAACTACGCAATTAACAATTTAATGAGGATATTTCGAATAATCATAGTATAATACCACTTTTCTTTGTACATTTTCTACTCCATCTATTCTAATTCTACTATCCCATTTTTTTTCTATTTGATCAGTCATTCTTAGGCAAATTATGGATCATGACCACGTTATTTATTGTACCCACCAATACATGAATAAGTTTAGCACAATTATAATGCTACCATGGGTTCATCATGCTCTTAAGGGCGCCATGGTGAACTGCCGCTTCCTACTATGGGTTCAACGTGCCCAAAGGCGCCATAAAGGATTGCCGTGGTTTCTCATGTACAATTTCGGATACCACAAGGACGACTATGGGTTCCATGTGTCACAAAGAGCGCCACAGTAAATAATAAATCATTATTCCATTTTATCCTAAGCGGCTCTGCTGGTGTGTAAGAAAATGTCAAAATCATACCTTAAGGATATTGGCCACTTATATATTTCTCCATAATTCATCGTATGCTCATATTACCTATTTACCATTTACTATTACTCAAGGGCTTTTTAATAATTTATTAAAATTCTAATAATCATATATAAAATATTTTTATAATTTCTTCCCAATATAAAATAATTTATACTTATCGCCGCTTTTCAATACCTATTCATTTATGTACCACCAAATCAATTATAAAAATAATATTCCTAATAATAACAATAACCAATTCATATATATATATATATATATATATCTCTATTTATATATATACTTCTAATCCATTTACGATATATATATATATATATATACACACACATACACTCACGCGCACACATACGTACATACCTATATTAAGGTATTCCTACATTAAACATACATTGCCGGAAAGGTATTTTAAAATATTTCTTTAGACGATGGATGTTGGCGGACTAAGACGTGACTATAAGGAATACTTAATTATTAATATTTTCACAATTATACACACACACACACACACACACACATACATATCTACACACATATTTAATCAACCACTTAAAACACTTCCAAATTTTACACCCGTACCCATTCTCCGGCAATAGGATTTTCTTTATATATATATATACACACATATTTAATCAACCATTTTAAAAATTTCTAAATTAATATAATTTAACACTAAATAAACAGTACCTAAAATTGACTATTTTGCCATTTTTCTATTTTTCTTCTATTTTATACATCTAAACCAATTCCTACCAATTTTATTTATTCCCAATACAATTATTAACATATAAATACATCAAAAATATCATAATTTAATACTTATAAACAGTAACCCAAAATGGACCATTTTACCCTTTTTCTATTTTTTTTCCATTTTACACATCTAAACCAATTCTTACCAATTCCATCTATTCCAAACACATTTATACACATTTAAACATATCAAAACACATTAAAATAAAACATTTAAGTACTTTATAAATAGTAACCAAATATGTCTTATTATGCACAAACTAAATTTTTTTCTTATTTATACAATTCTATCCACTTCAATCTATTTTACAAACACTTAATTTCATAAATTAGGCATCAATTCTCCAAAATCCCTAAATTACAAAATTAGGATTTAGGGTTCTTACCTCAAATCCAAATGTGACGGTTATTGCATCAAATCCAAGCTAAAAAAACCTAAAATACCATTTAATCCATAAAACTGTTATTTAAATAATTTTTTTCCAACAACTCTAAAAACTAAAACTTAATAAAATCAAGAAATTTTACCGTCAAATTAAAACTCTCGACACGTAGAATAAATTTTTCTTTTACGATAACGTGATTAAACGGGCAGATTAAGTGATTTTGCTTGATTTCTTTTTAAAAAATTGAAAGAGAAAGAAATGGGTAGCTCATGGGAAGGAGAAGAGAAAAAGTGAGTTTGGTTCAGTTTTAAAAAGTCAACCAATCTTATCCAAATTCATATTTTTAAAAATTATACTATTGCCCAATAAATTTTCAAAACTTACATTTGACTCCTAAGAAAATTATGAGGCTGCCTAGGCTATTTTCATATTCTTTCACTTTAGTCCATCATATTTTAGTGACACGAAATTTGAAGATTCTTTATAAAATGACTATTTTACCCCTAAGAAAGAAAATTGGTCATTTTGAGTCCTTTTTTTCTCTTTTCTAAGGGTATCCTTATCTAAATTCAATTTTGTTTCTTTCTACATACTTTTAATAATATTTCTAACATTATTAGAAATTTGAATTTCAATCTGACCTTTGTGACATTGGCAAATTGACCATTTTATCCTTTTCGATAAAATTGTCATTATTATTTTTTTTCTGGCAATTTAGCAATTCTTACTATTTTAAAATTATCTAACCTATATTTTTCTTCAGTAATAATTAAAATACAACCCTTAACTCAATCGTCTCTCATTTGATCCATCAACACTCATCCAAAATGATAATTTTGCCCTTTATTGTTATTTTGATCTATTTTTTGCTAAAATTGCTCTATCCAGAATTCCAAAAATTATCTTATATATTTTACAGCTCAAAACTCAAAATATATTACAAAAATAATTATACTAAGGTTTCAGAGGAATATCTAGATTTGAGGATGTTATAAAGAAAAAAGTACATTTCTTGATTTTGGTCTTCTTAAAACTCTTCTTTACTTTCTTTCACTTGTATCTTGGTCTTTCTTATGTTCTCTTGAAGATAAAGATCTACTCTCCTTGTATAGAAGAAGTTGCTACTTAGTTCTCCTACTTCTAAGTAGAATTCTTTTTTTGACCAAAATTTTATCGTTTCTTGCCTCGTTCAAATTTTATAACTATATTATCTTAATTATTGTTGTCATGCCCTAATCTATTAATCCAAGAATGTTATAATCATCATACACCCATGAGATAGACTTCTCCTAGTACCCCACATGAATGTGTAAGACTTTTAGTATCTCAAATAACCAAACCACATAGTATATACATACCAAAAATTGTAAAATATAAAATATTTACAAATGTAATATTCTACAATCAAGTATCTACACACCGAATCCCTTCCAAAAAATATATACATACATAACAATGGAAAACCTTATATACCTAGAATAATTTTTAATAATTTGCAAGCCACGAATTCTTTGCCTAGGGATATGAATTGATGGCTTCCTAAAAACGTGTTGAATTTGAAAATATCTTTAAGAAAAGAAAATATGAGTATGAAACTTAGTAAATAGATGGATGATCATAACCAAATGTTAAAATACTGAGTAAAAGTTTCATATTTAAAAATATACCATTTGTAAAATTTCAATCCATTCATTCATATTCAAACAAATTATATAAAAAAAAATATATTGTCTTATGAAAATCTATGAATATTTTAATAAAATTTAAATTAACCCGAAAACTATTCCTCAAGACATCTCCTAGTGCATCTATGGTGGACATCTTAAGATCTATTAATAAGTTATTTTACATAATTGTATAATATCAAATCATTAAGTCCACTCATTAACATTAACATTAACTTAGATAGAGAGTGCAGTGTTAAACACTTATTGTATTTGACGCCCACTCCTTTATTTCCTTGTAGGTGATAAGGAGAAAATAAGCACTCACATATTCTATCTCTAGTAAGTGAGAAAAGTATCTACTTATTATATATTAATATATATGCGCAAATGCATCCGCAATCAAGCATTTACATCAAAGTCAAAACTCATAAAATCATAAGTATATTTTTACATCATACTCATCAAAACAAAAATTCATAGAATATATATACAATTCTCAAATCATAATTTTTTTTTAAATCCATTCTTGTTGCGACGTTTCTAAATTCGTATTCATGAAACATTCATAAATTCAAATTTTATAAAATAATTCATTAAAAATAAATTTATATTCATAAAACATCTAATTTTATATCATTAAAAAATATTTAAAAATGCATCCATCTACTGACTGTTTGTGAAAGAGTTAACATTCTCGAAATTTAATCTTTTTGCAACATAAGATTCGTCGTTGTTGTATAGCAACCTCTATATATATATATATATATATCTATATATATATATATATATAATTTATTTACACAAAAGGCATTAATATACTATATTTATTCTAAGCATGTGACTTTGATGTAATGCATGCAAAACATATATTGCTAATTGACATTTATCGAGCCATATAGTCAAAATATTTATTCAATACATTAAAATTATATCACATTTATATCACAAATAGTTGGCATCATTGTGCCAATCTATAGAACACATTTTACCAAATTCAATCATCGAAAGTTAACTAAAATAATTCATTTCTATCTACCCCAGAAATTCTTGCCATTTTTATAAAGCCGATAAATATCAACTCTTACCTAAAAAAATACTTTATATTAATCACCATATCAAAGTTTCAACGTAAATTTTTATACCTAAAAGATACACCAACATAATACCAAAAATTCACCCAAAACAATGAATTTACCATACAATTATTTATATTGACAGAATGCATTAACTTCTCTCTAATCATTATTAATCATACAATATTTAACCTAAAAAAAATATCATCATCTTATTGGTATATAACCTAAATTTAATAGTATTTTGAATATTTGGTACATTTATATTATGATATTTTAATTTATATATTTTATTTTATTATTTTATTATTATATATCTGTGCATTAAATAAATATAATAATACTCTTAGAATAGTAAATTTAATTAGTTGGACATTATTCTTAAATGTCTTTAATTAAGCATTATTACAAATAGGATAACAATAATGCATAAAGACTAATATGTGTAGTAATTGATAAAAATATATATGTGTTATGATATGAGATATCAAGTTAACATATGAGTACAAATTAGTGAATTAATGTATTAGACTAACCCATCATGAGAATGCTATGTGAATTATTATATGAGTGTCATAAGCAATTCTCATAGTGACAATAGCGTATGTGATCCTTGAACTTAAAATCACCATAATTCTTAATATAAAAAATAATATATTTTAATATTTTCAAATATCACCTATAACAAGATAGACTATAAAGAAAATAATCAAATATATTATAACTCTTGTAAAGGGATATGTGTAATCAAGATAAAATTTATTTTTCTTATATAATGAGAGGAATATTTTGGGCTCTTTAATTAAGTAAGACTTTGAAAAATACATAATCATGCTCAAATAAATTAATATGCAATATTAACTTCATTTGATAAAATAAGTCTCCTCAGAATATCAAAGAAATATAATTAAACTATACGATTATGACACATTTTCTATCTTGTATTCAATTAAGATATTTAGGATAAAAGAATTAAATTATACGATAAATCACTGACATTCTCATCACTTAGGTATTATTAGATACTGTTTATTGCTTGTAACATTAAAAATGAAATTTTTAATATTATTGCTAATATTACAAAAACCTATTGGAAATATAATATATATATATATAATCTTAAATAAATTTAGGATTCGTAGAGTTATTTAGGTTTTAATTTTGACTAAACTAATTATGTAAAGATTTGACTAAATTTATTACTGTCTAATTTACTAAATAAATTAAATTTTATAAAAGAACTCAACTAAATAGTTTAAATCAAAATTAAAAACCTAAAATAATAATATTTAAATATGTGATATTTACATTTTTAAGTGAATTTATTTTGTGTCTTTTCTTTTGAGAAGAGAAAAACGCAAAAAATATTACACATTTAAATTATAAAAGTTAGCACTTTGATTAGATTCTCGATCGTATGGATACCATAGAGATACAGAGAAATTTCACTTGTATTCGTGGTTTGACAAAAATCGTCTAATTAGAAATATGTACGTATTTATAATATTGATATATATATATATATATATGTGTGACAACACTAAAGTTTATTGCATGAATCATGGAAAGCAAACCCTTTTGTTGTGTAATTCCACTACACGTATGTGTATTGGTTTGCTTGTACCAAATGAACCCATAAAATCAATATTTTTTACACCAAAATCCATCTCAAATTTTCTCCAAAAAATTTAATTACTTTGGCATTCTTACAA
The DNA here is from genome assembly GCA_032402905.1 of Khaya senegalensis. Classification (NCBI taxonomy): domain Eukaryota; kingdom Viridiplantae; phylum Streptophyta; class Magnoliopsida; order Sapindales; family Meliaceae; genus Khaya; species Khaya senegalensis. Next base: position 6,813,331 of record CP135533.1, on the reverse strand, counting down.
TACTTCACACACATCACTACTACAATTCCACATTATTTATAATAAAACACAAACTAATTGTCATTTGACATAAATTTATATTCATCGCATCTTTCATGTCAATTAAATATTGATATAATGTGTGATTTTTATATCCATTTAAAATATAAGTAATAACTTCTAAACAAGTATAAAAAAAAATACTAAATTTTTTTTTTCTATTATAGTCAAAGTAAACATTCATTACTATTTAACATATATACTTATTTACAACATGTACAATATATTAATAATACGATTTACAATAAAAGTATAATTATTACAACATCAAAATCTAGTATACTCAACTCTCTTGACAGGTCACTGTTCCGAGAATTTACTCGGTTCCATTGCCCTATTAACTATACTTGAAAATTATTTCAACTACGGAGTAAGTAATTTAAAATTACTCAATAAGAACCATAAAATCCAACAAAATAATTTAACAAATCACAATATTCCAACCATATAAATAATAACTAATCAGGAAAATAATATATTTCGTATATCCAATGTTGCAACAATAATCAGTTAGGACTAACCCATCCCAACTACGCAATTAACAATTCAATTGGAATATTACAAATAATCATAGTATAGTACCACTTTTCTCTGTATACTTTCTATTCCATTTATTCTAATTTTACTATCCTATTCTCTTTTCATTTGATCAGTCATACTTAGATAATTTATAGATTGTGATCATATTATTAATTTTATACACCAATACATGAATAAGTTGGGCACAATTATAGTGCTACCATGGATTCAACATGTCCTTAAAGGCTCCATGGCAAACTGTCACTTCCTACTATGGGTTCAATGTGCCCAAGGGCACCATGGAGGACTGCCGTGGTTTTTAATATATAATTTCGGACACCACAAGGATGACTGTGGGTTCCACATGCCCCATAGAGCGTCACAGTAAAAAGTAAATTATTATTCCATTTTGTCCTAAGTGGTTTTGCCAATGTGTAAGAAAATTTCGAAATCGTATCTCAAGAATGTGAGCCACTTATACATCTCCCCACAATTTATTATATACTCATATTACCCATTTATCATTTACTATTACTCAAGGGCATTTTGATAATTTATAAAAATTTTAATAATCACAATTACAATATTTTTTATAATTTCTTTCCAATATAAAATAATTTATACCTAATGCCGCCTTTCAACACCTACCCATATATTTACCACCAAAATAATTATAAAAATAATATTCCTAATAATAACAATAACCAATTCATATATATATATATATATATATATATATATACACACTCTTAATCAATTTACGATATATATACATACACACATACATGCCTATATTAAAGTATTCCTACATTAAACATACAATGCAAGAAAAATATTTTAAAATACCTTTTTCGACGATGGATGTTAACAGAATAAAATATGACTATAAAAAAAAATACTTAATCATTAATTTCACACAATTATATATATATATATATATATAACTATATATATATATATATATATAACTATATATATCTACCCACATATTTAATCAACCATTTAAAACACTTCTAAATTCCATACTTGTACCCATTCTCCGGCAATGGAATTTTTTTTTTTTTTTATATATACATACATACATATATCTATTTATGTATATATTCCCACATATTTAATCAACACTTCTAAATTAATGTAATTTAATACTAAATGAACAGTATCTAAAATGAACTATTTTGCCCTTTTTCTATTTTTCTTCCATTTTACATATTCAAACTAATTCCTAGTAATTTCATTTATTCTCAATACAATTATTAATAAATAAACACATCAACATATCATAATTTAATACCCAATAAACAGTACTCAAAATAGACCATTTTACCCTTTTTTATTTTTCTTCTATTTTGCACATCTAAATTAGTTCTTACCAATTTCATTTATTCCCAAATACATTTATACACATTTATACACATTTAAACATATCAAAACACACTAAAATCAAGCATTTAAGTACTGTGTAAATAGTGATCGAATATGTCCTATTATGTAGAAACTAAATTTTTTCCTATTTATACAATTCTATTCACTTTAATCTACTTTCCAAACACTCAATTTCATAAATTAGGCATCAATTTTACAAAACCCCTAAATTATAAAGTTAGAGTTTAGGGTTCTTATCTCAAATTCAAAGGTGATGGTCATTGCACCAAATTTAAGCTAAAAGAAAATACCTAAAACACCATTTAAACCATAAAACTACTATTTAAATAATTTTTTCAACAACTCCAAAAGCTAAAACTTAATGAAATCAAGAACTTTTACTGTCAAATTAAAACTCTCGATGCGTAAAATAATTTATTCTTATGCGGTAACACGATTAAACAGACGGATAATGAGATTTCGCTTGATTTTTTCTAAGAAAATTGAAAAACTTGAAAGAGAATGGAAAGAAGACCTCATGGGAAGAGAGAGAAGAAAATGAATTAAATGCTTCTAATTTTGAAAAGTCAAAGTTTTATCCAATTTTATATTTTTGTAAAATTACACTTTTGTCTAATAACTTTTCAAAACTTACACTTGACTCCCAAGAAAATTATGAGGCTACCTAGGCTATCTTTAGATTCTTTTACTTTAATCCATCAGATTTTAGTGATACAAAATTCAAAAATTTCTTATAAAATGACCATTTTACCCCTATGAAAGAAAATTGGTCACTTTATCCCTTTTTTTTTTTTTCTCTTTTCTACGGACATTCTTATTTAAATTTGATTCTACTTCTTTCTACATACTTTTAATAATATTTCTAATATTTTTAAAAATTTGAGTTTCAGTATGACCTTTGTGGCTTTGACAAATTGACCATTTTGCCTTTTTTGATAAAATTATCCTTTTTGGGTAAACTATCGATTCTTGCAGTTCTAAGATTATCCAACTTATATTTTTTTCAGTAACAATTAAAATACAACCCTTAACTCAATCGTTTCTCATTTGATCTATCAACGCCCATCTAAAATGATAATTTTACCCTTTACTGTTATTTTGACCCATTTTTTGCTAAAATAGCTCTAACCAGAGTTCCAAAAATCATCTTATATATTTTACAACCCAAAACTCAAAATATACTACCAAAAATAATTATACTAAGGTTTTAGAGGAATACCTAAATTTGAGGATGTAACATCTTGAAATTTCTATACTCTTAAAATCCTGTTATGGAGTTATAATACAGTATTTTTGAGAGTTTTAATAAGAGAGAGAGCTAGCCAATATTCGGGACAGTATACTGTATGAGCAAAAAATATAGTATTTCATTACCGGTATCAGAAATTTGATGACTGGAGCGGAAAACTGTAATTTTTCGTCGTGCGTGCACGACTATATAAGCAGGACGGGTCAAAAAATCTGACAATACGACCTCACTTTTTTTCCCTCACTTTTCTCTCTCTTCTCTCTCTCCTCCCTACGGCTCTCTCTCCTATGAACAGTGACTTTTGTCACCGGACCTCAGATCACCTCACCGCCAGTGCGTGGAGGACCGCCGGGCCGTCGCGAGTGCAGCGCTGCCAACCTTGCCCCCATCACCGTCGCCACACGCCCTCACACACCGCCTGAAGTCTCACTGACATGAACTTTGACCGATGATTCACGGCGGTGCACGGCGAATTGACTGACACCTCCGGCGTGTCTGGCACCATCTCGCCGCCCTCTTCACAGTTGTGTGCCCAGTTCCGGCATTTGGTCACTGGATTTCGGCGAGGGAAGGCTGATCGGGAAGGTATCTTTTCGACAAGATTTTTGGCGATTAGTGTAGCTTCGGTGGAATCTGAACTGATTAGTGTGCTCTCCGACACTCGTACTTCAACGCGGTATGTTTAAATCTGAATTTAAAATGAGTTTCGATGGTGATTCGAGAGTCCAAAGTAGGTACCTTGAAATCTGAAATTTTAGGATGTTTAGTGATTTTGAATGCTTCAATTTGTGTTTTGTGGCATATGGACACCATGGACAGTATCTTGACATTGCAAAGATCGCGAGAGTATGTTCCGTTCGTGAAACGAAAATTGAAATTTTGTGGGTTAAATAGTATTCGTAAATAGTGCTCGTAAACGGTAACTTACACGTTTTTGGAGGAGATACCTGTAGCATATGGAGGAGTATTTCGAATGCGTATACCTTCTCCGAAACACCTTTGCATCATTCACATAGGCACTAGGTGCCCGGAGGTAAGATAATATGATATTTAAATTATGAAAAAATAAATTTTAATATTTATAATGTTTATAATTGCATGAATGTATGTCATAACATTGGTTTAAATTGTAGAAATGTCCCATTAACGGGAAATGGGTATGATTGTGCAATTAGAAGTGTTAATATCCGTGTGTTAAATATATATATATATAGTTATAAGCGTAATACCATTACCGTCGATCTGCAGTGCTACATTAGGTATTCTAAAATACCTATACAATATTGTATGTCCCATGTTTGTGTATATATATATATATATATATATTTATATGGTAGGTACGCTTGTATATACATACTTAATTATGCCCTTATGATCGAATGATTGAGTGAATGTTGCACTTGATGTTTTGCAATGCTATACAAATGGACATGTGTGTATATGTTAGTATGTTATAATTATTGTGCTATAGTAAGGTAATGGGTATAGTTTCACTTGTGATGACATGTTGAGATTGCGTGTAATGACGCAATATATGATAACCGATTAAAATATATTTCTGTGAATTTGTAATAATAGTGATATAGTGTATCCATGTGTTTGGATTGTAATCTATTTTTGTATTTTATCTTGATTATTTTATGGTGTATTTATATGCCAGAGTGGAATATGTTTTCATGACTTAGTACTGCTAGCCTTACGATAAATCCATACGTATGAAGTCTTTTTAGAAGATAAGGGCTAATAAATGTGTTCATAGGTAATTATATTGCTTATTATGAAATTATGAATGTGTCTTTTAATTAATGTAGGCAAGATGGTCATTTTGTCATGATTAAGTCGACTAAGAATAAATCTGTATGGATAATTGGTATAATTAGGATAATTATGGATCGGTAGTTTTTCTGTTACACTAGTAAAGCCGCACAGGATGGAGCAGTATCATTATAATAAGACTGTGGTGCCCTTCGGGGTATGTTGAACCCACAATAGCTCCGGATTGATAATAAGACTGTGGTACCCTTCGGGGTATGTTGAACCCACAGCAATGGAAAATTGATAATAAAAACCATAGTGCCTTAGGGGTATGTTGAACCCATGGTAGAAAGCGGCTATTCTCTATGGTGTCCTTAGATACGTGCAACCCATGGTAGAACTATTTATCCCGTTGGTCTGAGGAACCAGGTGTGGGCGAATGACCATTGTATACATATATTGAAGTGTACGGTGGATATCATAACCACAATCTATAATTTACTTAATTATGACCAATCTATAAGGAAATGAATTCGTGTGCTTACTAGATTCAAACTGTATGGTAGAATACTTCTATCTGCTAAGAGTTGCTTGTGTTTGTGTGAATAGTGATAAGGCAGTAACACGTTGTGTTTTATTTGGTATTGGGACTGTTCTGGTTTTTTTGTGCAGGTAAGGCAGCTTATATGTATAGGCAAACTCTTGCCGAATTCCTACAAGAAATACTATTCATAAAGCCATTCATAACATCCCTTTGTATTCTGATTTTCATATGTAGAAGAGGGTCTAGGATTACCTTTAATTGCAGTCACAATCGAATTTTTGTTATGATTGTGAATTGCGAAAATAATTGAAATCTAATTACACCTTGACAAGTTTCAATTTTTTAAGAGAGAACTTAACCTTGTAGAGAAAGAGAGCTAGCATCAGTTTGAAAAAAGGGAAATTAGGATTTAAATAAGATAATGGGTTAGGCAATATATAGGCTACCTCACTTCAAGTATATAGAATCAGGTCTAACCCACCGGTGTGCTTGTGAAACGAAAAAAATATGTTTGAGTCCATAATAGATTAAAGGTCATGTGAGATGCTTGAGGATATTGTTAAAAAGGCACATTTAGTGTATTGCAGGTCATTCGATATATTAGTCTACACGTTTATACGTATGGTGGAGAGTACGGTAAGGATATGATGGTATAAGAGTTATGTTATGAGTTATGTTTGTCATTACCAGTGTACCTTAACAGACGACTAGGATTGGATTGATATGTGTCCCTATAGTGGTATAGTTATGATTTATGTAGGTGAAAGAATCCCTAGTAAGGGATAAGGATGGTAGACATGTATTCGTGATTATAGTATAACTGTCAGGTTGTCTTGATATAGTAAGAATAAAGAGATAATGTGAATGTATGATAAAATAGACTAATAATGAATTAGTATTGGGATAATAGGGATATATGGATCGGATATGTATGTTCCATCGTACTCAGTCAGGCTTGTAAGCAAGCTTCTCATTGAGATATGACGTTAAAACTGTGGTACCCTGAGGGGTAGGTGGAATCCACAACTGTACTCCAAATGGCCTTGTGGCCTAGAGTAACAACCATGATCCATAATGTCTCTAAGTATAATCGATTACTTGTAAATGCAATAAAGTACTACCACTAACCTTCCGAGAGTGGAAAGGACATACAGAAGAAGTGTTAACGTTTTTACTAATACCCTCGTTTGTATATATTTAGATATTTGAAATATTTCTATCCTATGGGGATATTGATTGTGTGCCTAGGATATTTTGGTTATCTTGGACCGAGTGTGTGATTGAAATTGTGTGGTTATACCGATTTCTGATCAGTTCTCTTTATATTGTTGAGACATTTAGTTGATATCTATGCGTATATCAATGTAATGATTTTATATGGTCATGTAGGTATTTGTGATAAGAATGGAAAAAGGAATTAAACGAGTACAGGTGAGAAAGCTATTCATTTAAAATGCATCTTGTTTGAAACTGTATAATTTGTGGTGTGATATGTTATGAGTAATATTACTCTGGTTGAGACTGTTTATACAGAAGTCATAGCTGAGATAGTGCTTAGAGTTTTGGATGATATGACATGATATCTTGTGTACGTTATTCAGCATATGTTTGTCTGTACATGTACATTGATATATAGACATGCTTTTACCTATGTGTGTGGACTTGTATAAAATGGCCAAAATAAGTAGAGATTCAGGTAACATGCTCCTTCCTTTATTAAGTATTGTATTATCTTACTGAGTAATGTGGTGTGCTCACCCATTTGTGGGATTATTACTTTTCAAGTGATTATGATATAGTGGTAGCGGTTCTGGAAAGTGCAATTGAGGTAAAGATTTTCGGACAAGGCATAATATATTTAAGGTTTAGGCCATTGTTATGTAATTTCCTTTCTGTGTACTCTAAAGTATTAATTTTATTAAGTTGCATAACAATTCTTTAGAGTAAAAAAATATATATAATACTAATTTAGTTGTTAGTATTTATGTGGTTACTTTCTATAAACTCTTTTGAACAAATGAAAACTTCGTTTCACTATAACAAAGTGTTGATTTTTACCTTTTCGATAATTTCAATGCACTATATGCCACATGAATAGAAATGAAAGGAAGGGGGTGTTACAGAGGATTTTACATATCATCATCAATTCATAAATTTTTCACCGTATATAAAGATCACACCAAAGCACACATCCACATCAATTCGACCACCCTAGGTTTCCTAAAGCTCAACATTAAATTCATGCTTCTTATATATTTCTAACATGAGTCTAAGCTTAAAATAAAATTTAAGAAACTTACCAAAATTTTTCAAAGCACAAGTATGCCTTCTTGAAATTTTTCTCCTTGAATTTCTCCATAATTGGAATTGAGGTGAATATCAAGAGATCCTTTGGTGTAAGGCTTGTTTTCTTTGACTTTTCTAGGCTAAGAAATCTTCCTACAACTTGAGGGAAGCTAAAAATTTTTGTTTTGAAATGTGAAGGTGGCATCAAGAATGGGAGAAGGAAAAAGTTTGTTGGGTTTTTGTAGATAAATAGAGAATTATGTAGAATTGTGTAAAATTTTGTAAAAAATAGGCTTAGGCCTAAATAAATAAATTGAGCCCATAATATATTTGGCCCATTTAAACTTATCCTTATCCAAAAATGAAATCCCAAAATAGCCTTAACAAAATTTACATTTCTATTTTTATTCCTAATGCCTAATTTATTCATCAAATTATAAAAATATCATTATAAAATTATATTATGACATTCCTATAGTTTTAACGTATATAAAATATAAACTAAAATCATAAAATTTAATACTTAAGTATATATAAAGAAATATTATGTATTTTATACCTTGATTACATATCAGCTAATTATGCATATACTTGATGTAATACTTTTATATGCGTAAAATAATATAGCGTGTTGTGAACGTACATGAAATGCATCTAAAATGGTTTCAATGATTTAATATGGGTTCTACAATTGCAACCATACCATTTTAAATTTGGCAATGAATGCACTATCAATGAAAAACTCTAGATCTCCAGTGTCTAATAAAGTAAACCATACATGATTTAGAGCTCTGAAAAAAAAAAAAATTGTTGCTAATTTAATGACCACTACTCAAGCATTAATCCTAATATAATTAGGATTGTTTGTCTTATCTCCCAAACAATTACTCTATTCTTCTCTTTTCAAAATAAGTATTCAAGTTTTCAATAACATATTTCATAATAAGTTTTCATATTTATCTTAGAATATATTATCTTAATCCTTAAGAAATAAAAAATAAATAAAAATACATCTTTCAAGCTCATTCATCTTTACTTATAAAGACCTATAAAATAATTTAAATAAGTAACTACAAAATACAAAAACTAACTAGTAAGAATAAGGTATATGTGACATAACTATGTGTGAAATAATGGACCTATTACAACAAAAATAAATAATATTTATAATAATTTAAATTTATAAATTAAGAACTATTCAAATTCAGATCAATTTATACTTTAGATAAAAAAAAATGAAAAAATAAAAAAAATAACCAAACAAACAAGTAAACATCACACTTATATAACTGTCTTGTCATACCTTGAAAAGTTACGATCGTGACTGGCTTAGAGGTGAGGACATCCCCCCTCTATAAGTCTCGACCAAACCTATATGCAAATCTGAACATATAGACATTAAACTAAGATAAATACAAATTATATAGATAAAACTCACATGTCCATACTATGGTTTTAATAAAAAGTGAAAAATTGTGAAATAAATAGTGGACAAAGACTCTAGAGCCATAGCTCTAGGACACAGCGCTCTACAATACCAATACAAATGAACAATGAATAGAGATCCCAAAGTTGTAGTTTTAGGCCGCAGTACACTATAATGATCTTATACCCCATAATAAACAATCATACACGACATCAGGCATTAAACCTCATATACGCAAACCAAATAAACCCATGTGAAAAAAAAAAAAAAAGACCACTATATGACTGCAAGTGTATCATAATGTCCCAATGCACCTCTTGAAATTTCAACAAGTGCTAACCTAATTGTTAGATCCTAAAAAATTGAAAGGCATGGTTAGGGTGAGTTTTTAAAAAATCTCAATGAGTAGATACCGAATATGAAAAATTTAGCTCAATAAGTAAATTCATTTTTAAACATAAAGGTATAAAATTAAGATTTTGTAAAATAGTTAAAGAGTTTTTAGAATATCATAACATTTCATTGTAATAACTGTATGCAAACTAATATATATATACGCAGCGAAAAATACACAAAAATAAACAGTTTATTTTTCAAGATCTATGCAATAAATTCTAATATTATTATATGTATATAATTTAATGCAATAAATATGTACACACCTCTAGTTAGATAATTTTACCAAACCACGAATATAGATTAATTATCTTTATATTTTTATGATATCCACATGATTGAAAATTTAACTCAAATTGCTAGCTCCTATAATTTGAAAATGTGATATTTTACATATTTTTCTCTTTTTAAAAATAAGGATACAAAAACAAACTCTAGACATGCCTCTAAAACGTAAATATCATAAAATTATAATATTATTTTAAATCTTTAATTTAAACTTAAATTATTTGGTTGAGTTTTATTATAAATTCTAATTTATTTAGTAAAGTAGGTACTAATAAAATTTAGTATAATTTTTACATAATAAGTTTAATCAAAATCAATACTCAAATAATTCAACGAATTCTAAATACATTTAAAATTTTATATATATATATATATTATTTTCGATCTTAATATGTGATCTAATAAATTTTCGTAATATTAATAGTAATCCTAAAATTTAATTTTAGTGTTACATGTAATAAACAGTATTTAGCAATACATCATAACTACCCAAATGACAAGAATATCAGTAATTTAATATTATCTTATTTATAACCAATATTACTATATAATTCAATCTCTTTATCTTAAATATGTTAATTGAACACGACTTATAAAATATTTCATTCTCGTATGATTAATTTTATATTTCTTTGATATTCTAAATAGATTTATTCTATCAAGTGAAATTAATATCACATATTGACTTATTTGAATATAGTCATGTATTTTCAAAGTCTCATTCAATTAAAAAACCTATGATATCACACCAATTATATAGAAGGGATAAATTCTATCTTGATCACACACATTTCTCTACACAAACTACGATATATCTGACTATATTTTTTATAATTTACCTTATTATAAATAACGTTTAAAAATATCAAAATATGTCATTCTCTATATTAGAAACTATAGTGATCTCAAGTACAAAGATCATATACACAATTGCTACTATAAAAATCACTTATGATACTCATATAATGTCCATGTAGCGTTCTTATAATAGGTCAGTCCAATATATTAATTTACTAATTTGTATTTATGTGTTAACTTGATATCTTATATCATATCACATATATGTTGTTCAGTCATTACACATATTAGTTTTTATGCATTATTGTTACCTTATTCACAATAATACTTGACTAAAGATATTTAAAAATAGTATCCAACTAATTGAACTTACTATTCTAAGGGCATTATTACATTTATTAAACATATAGATATGTAATAATAAAAAAATCAAATGATATGTATATAAATAAAAAAATATCATAATACAAGTATGCCAAATATTCAAAATGCTATTAAATTTAGGGTATATACCAACAATAACTGAATGTTTTCTGTAAAATCATAAATCACATTTAGAAAATTAAATGTATTAAAATACATGTACAAATATACAAGTATCGAGCGTTAGACATCATATCTCTATTTGCCTTTTACTTCTTACTTTATACTAATACCTTCACATATACATATGTTAGAATGTGTAATCAAGGCATATATGCTTCCCCCCTTATAGCTCCCTACTAGATGGAATTGAAAACAGAAATTCAGGACAAAATTTATTATACTTATGAATTTTAAAAATACACAAGCATAAAGAGCGTTTGATTAAATCACAATCATCATATTTGGGTTCAAAATCAATCCATACAAATCAACTTCAAATCATAACGAAATCAACAATAGTTAAAGTAAAATAATTGCATTATTCACTAAATCTAATACATGTCTCTCATATAAAGTTCATTAAGGATACATTTTATAAATCAAAATCATGAATCAATAGTTCAACCTAATAAGTTTTCACATAAAATTAACTTGTAAAAGAAAAATCAAATCAAGTATAATCATTCAAAATCAAACTTATCTACTTACAACGTTATTGGAAATCTCTTGGCTAATCTGTTTATAGTAGATGATCCCACAAAAAATCTATAACAATTGAAATATGACAATTTCGTCAAACAATAAATAAATTTGAAATGTTTCTATCTCAGTCTCTATATATGATATTTATGCGTATAATATACTATTAGAAAACTAAAAATGTCTAGTTTTTTAAATATGAACGGTTTATGATTTTGATATTTCTAATTAAATCTATAATCTATTCTTTATCTATTATCCAACTTGCATGCCCTTGCTAACCAGCCTAATTTCATAAATTTGTTGAAAATTCTTCCTAATGAATCTCATGCTAATTTTTTGATATAATGTTCCTTAGTGTCTATAGGTTACATGGAATTTATAATGCCTTTATTCGAATTCTAAAACTTAAGATATGACCAAAAACGTGCACATTATTCACTAAACTCTTGAATTTTGAGTTTTATAAGATTCAATGATTTTAAGGGCTTTCAATGCTCCAAAATTCATCTATTAACTCACAACGCTTCATAAATAAGTATTATAATCCATCTTTAAATCCTAAATCCAAATAAAGTTATAAAATCTACAAAACCCACTTGTAGAACTCAATCAAAATCAAAAATTAATAAAGGAACCAATGAGAAAATCATAACTTAAGCCTCTTAAAGTTTAAATCTTGCAAGATTAATGAGTAATGAAGCCTTGATTGGGGAGTTTTTGAGTGAAAAATTTGTAGCTTAGGTTTAGGAGAGAAAAAAGAATAAAGAAGATGAGGAATAGTAAAGCTTTATATAGTTTTTGAAATGGGCTTAGGCTTAAAATGATAGACTTGCTGTGTTTGTCCATTTTAACTAGATTTTACTCATAATTTGGAAAAGTGTTCAATATCGAAAATGTAGCTTTCTTTATTAGCTTTCTAATGTTTCAATAGTCACCTCAATTTAAGGTCTATAACTTAAGTTATAGCCAAAACATTGAAATATACTCAAAAATCCCAAAATTATACACTTAAGTTATAATTTCCCTAACTACCTTAGGTTACTTTAAACTAATTTCATAGGACCATTACATACTTAAATTAACTTAAAATTATTAGATCAAAGAATTAAGAAAGAAAGTATGGATATCATAGTTGAAGATATATAATACAAGTTTATTTAGTAAATGTTACAGTAATATAATTGTATGATATTACATGTTTGAATTTTACTTAATGATCAAGAGTAGGATATTTAATTTACATAAGACTATTTATATATCTAATTTACATAAGATAGTTACCATGGCCTATATACATAGAGTCACAACTCTCAATTATTTGTATAAATACATATAACCTACTCTCAATTATTTAGATTTATTTAAATTCAAATCAATTTAGATCTCAAATAAAAAACAAAAAGAACAAAAAAACAAAACAACACCTAAATTTTACTTAATGATCAAGAATAGTTTCAATATCTAATTTACATAAGATAGTTACCGTGGCCTATACATATAAAAAGAGCCACCACAACCAATTATTTGCAAAGATATCTAACCTTTGTACAAGAAAACAAGATTTCAACCTGTTTACACGTGAGTTTTAATTGAAATTCTAACTATCTTTCCATTGAGATGATTAACGAGCTATTAGCTAACAACAAGAGGATCATATACTTTCTTTTTTCATTGATTTTTGTATTAATATGATCAAAAGAAAATAATCTTAACCTTACTTAACATATGTAAAGCATTACATCCTAAAAAATATCAAATAAATATATAAATATTTTGTATCTTTGATAATTTTTGGTGATAACTTGTTTTGATGAGAGAAATCAAACCATAGTCTTGGATTAACCATATGATATTTCAAACTCAAAGAGTATGACAATTAAGGCAATTAAAATAGGGATTCGATTACTTATCTTGGTTGTGATTTTTATTCAATTCTATGTGTGTTTGTATTTGTGTGATTATAATTATGTTATAAATGTAAAATTGTTTTAAATAATTATCTTATTTTATAATTAAATATTTGAGTTACATATCTTACAATTATGATATTTCTATTATGTATTTTGCTTAAAATAAATAAATTTTTGTTTTGATGAATTATTTATAGTTGGATTCATTGAATATATAATGTTATGTTGTCCAAATTTTATTTAATAATGCTATGAATCAAAAAAATGAATATGAAATCATTGTATGTCAATCGTGATTAATTATAGGGAAAAATATTGGCACGTTCATTAGTATAAGGCCTCAAACTGTCATAGGGTACAATTTTATGAAATTATTGTACGTTACTCGTGGTTAATTTAGATGATTAAATTAAATCATTGATACCTTCTTTGATTATATATGACATACTTTGCATAAATAATAAATTTTTTTTGTAGTTAGCATCATCAGTAATTTCAACAATTATAGGCATAATATATTTTATAATAATTATGCAGTGATTTGTAAAACTAAGTGATTTGTAAAACTAACATGGGTACGTAAATGATATATCTTTTTTAAGCATAATGTTTCGCTCACTCATTTTCTCTAAGTATGTTCTAGGATGATTTGGAAGTTAGGGATAAGGTTGAGTTATGGAGAACTATTAGATACATCAAGTGCTTTTCAACAACTCAATATTAGGTATGTGTCACACATCAATTTATTGATTTGAGTATGTAACAATTGTCAGACACTCATAAGGTACATCTACTATTGTTATCCCACATGAATGTGTAAAGTTTTTACCATCTCATATAGCCAACCCAAATAATATACGTATATCAAAAATATAAACCATATAATATATACGACTATAATGCTCTACAAACTTAGTATCTCTACAAAATTCTTCCGGATCTCTTCTATAAAATATTTACATATTATTAAAAAGTACTCTATACTTAAAAAAGTCTCCAAAAAAAAATGCAAATCATGAACTTTATACCAAAGAGTATGGACGGGTAACCTTCTTAAAGCGTATCAAATTTGAAAAATAGTTTTTTAAAAGAAAATATGAGTAATACACTCAATAAATAAATGAATGATAATAAACAAAAATTTTGATGCAGAAGTAAGAGCATTATATTATGTTATATATATATATATATATGATAATAATAATTTATGAGATCTCAGTTAGTCATTTATATTCAAATAAGTTATCGAAAAATATTCTCACATAATATCTATGAATGATCCAGAAAATCTGAGTTCACTTAGAAATTTTTTCTCGATACATCTCTCAATGTACATTTAGTGGACATTTTGAGACTCGCTAGCAAATCATTTCTTATAATCATATAAAATTAAATCATTAAATCCATTCATTAGCGTTAGTTCATATAGTAAGTGCGATGTCAAACACTTATCATATCCAACACCCACTCCTTTAGCTCCTCGTAGGTGATAAGAAAGAAATAACTACTCTCATATTTTATCTTTAGTAAGGGTAGAAAACGTATATATAAACTCATCACACACATATATATATATATATATATGCACAAACATACTCGCAATAGTGCATTTACACTAAGTAATAAATCTGAAATCATGAATATATTTTTATATCATATTCATTAATATATAAATTCACAAATAATGTATACAATTCTTAAATAATAATTTCTTATAAATCCACTCTTACTCTGACATTTTAAATCCATATTCATATAACAATTCATATATCTAAATTTGTATAATAAAATCAAATATTTAAATTTATTTATCAAAAAATATTGAAAATAAATTTAAATTCATAAAACATTTAATTTCGTGTTATTGAAAATATTTAAAAGCTCATCAATTTACTTACATCTTATACTAAGGTTAGCACTCCTAATTCTAATCCTCTCCCTGTGTAGAATTTTTACTATTGTTTTCCTATTTAGATAAAATTTTATCCACATATAAGATATTAATATACTATATTTATTTCTAAATAAGCGATCTTGATGCAATAAATATAATACATATACTTCTAGTGACATTTATTAAAGCATCTAGTCAAAATTTAATTCAACACGTTGAAACTATATCACATTCATACCATAACATGTTTAACATCATTTTACCAATCCCTAGAATATATCTTGCAGAAATTCATACTCAACATCATATTAATTCTACCACAAACTTTTCATACCCAGAATATACTTCAACATAACACTAAAGTTCCACAATGAAATTCTTATAGCATAATTTATACTAATATAATACTTTAATTTTTCTCTAATCATTTTTAAACATATAGTATTCAATATAAGAAAAATATTATTATTAAATATACCAAATTAAACCCATAAATTAATATTTTTATACCGAAATCCTTCTCTGATTTTTTCTTCAATTTGTTTTTACTCATTTTAACATTACAACAATATTTCAACTACATCACCTTTTATCCTCCCATTTATTTACCATATTACATGAAAAAAAATTTCAATTGACATAAATATATAATTATCTATATATCCTTAACATAGCTTAATTACCAATATAATTATCAATTCATAATTCTTCCATCATATAAGAAACAATGCACAAAAACACACACACATACACCAAATTCGGCTACCAAACTTTTTTTAACTCAACATTTATTTTAATGTTTCCTACACATACATATCACTAAATTTTTTCCTTCCTACAATCAAATATAAATTCACATCTATTTAAACACTAAAATATATTTTCATTCACACCTTATCAATTTATTCTTTAACATATATTCACATAAACATTAAATTTACATAAAAATCAAACTAAAAGCATATACCTACATATATATTAAAATTTTAATTTGCTAAGATTCAAGATCAACAATTTATAACATTCTTCCTATTGATTTCTAACATGATTTTAAGCATAAATAATAATCAAGACACTTGCCACAAACTTCCCAAATTGAAAATTTTCCTTCTTGAATTTTTTTCCTTGGGTTTCTTTTTCAATAAACTCTAGGTGAAAAATCAAGAAAACTTTCAGTATAAGGCTTATTTTCTTTGATTTTTCTAAACTAAAGAACCTTCCCACAACTTATTTAAAACTAAAATTTTGGTTGTGCAAAGATGGAGGTGGTGGCAAGCATGGGAGATGAGTAAAAAGTTGGTGATTTTTGTAGAAAAATGGAGAAGGGTGTAGAACTTTATAGAAATTGGTAACTTGGGCTTGGGTCCAAACTTAAATAAATTGGGTCTAAATTTTATTTAATTCATCTAAACATTATCTTTATTTAAAAGAAAATTTTTAAAATTAACTTTAACAAAATTTATATTTATATTTTTACCCTTAAAAACCTATTCACTAATTATAAAAATAACTTTGTAAAAAATCATATTATTACCTTCCTAAAGTTTTAACACTTATATAATATAAAATATAACCTAAATTTATAAAATTTAACACTTACATATATATATATATATACACTATTTATTTTATATCTCAATTTCATGTCAACTGAGTATGTATATGTTCAATGTAATATTTTTATATGTATGAAATACTATAATGTGTCTTAAATGTATATGAAAAGTATCTAAAAAAAATATCAAGAATTTAATACAGGTTCTACAATCTTAACCCCTTAAAAAAAATTTGTCCTCAAAATTTCTAAAATATAGAACTTATTCACACTAGAAAATAGGTAAGGATATTGTTGTCACATGGAAGTTTTTGCTTCCTACGTGACTTCCTCTATACTATTATTCCTCCACAATACCTTAATCTTTGGTTTATCATTGTTTCTCAATATTTTTTTTCTCTGATCTAATATTTTCACTAGATATACCTCAAAAGATTAATCCCCACATAGTTGAACTGGTGGATGTTTTAAGAATATGAGCCGAGTCAAAAATATACTTTCTCAATAACGAGAAGAAGGTATTATAAACTTGATCCTATTTTGGTGGCAATTCTAAACAACATGCCATAACTCCAATTCTTTTGATAGCCTTAAAAGATCTAATATACCTATGATTTAATTTATCCCGTCTCTTGAATCCGATGACACTTGTTTAAAGAGTAATTTTTAGAAATACCTTATTATCAACCTCGAATTCTGAATTCCTTCTTTAGTTATCTACATAATTTTTCTGTCTATCTTATGTTGTTTTCAAGTTCCAAAAGCATCTAATAATGTATCTACATCCTCGTAATAAAAATCCGAAATAGTTACCAAGTATACTTTACATATACATTCTAAGAAATATAATGCAGGAATGCAAGCACTTTTCGTATATAAAAATAGAAAGGGAGTTGGGAGAAACTACAAAGAATGAGAAAAAGATCTTCTGGTAAATTCCACACGTATTAGAGGACAAGTAGCATTGCTTACATCCATTCTGGTTAATTTCCTATGATTGAAAAGTTTCACACGGTTTATCACTGGACATCTGGCTGCTTAGCACCGACTCTTTCCATTCAAGAGAGTAGCCTAGTAGGTAGATATGTAGGTTTCCTTTATCATGTTCTTAATTATAAAACAAACACGTGGCCACTTGCTACAAGTTTTGTATTATCCATCTTTCCTGGAGAGAAAACCCATCTTTTCCGAGGCTTAGCTGAGAAAGAAACGCTGCAAATAATATCGTCATAAAATTAGTAAACAACCCAAAAGTTTCACACTTAGAAAGCATTTATAAAAAAGACAAAACGTAATAAATTCCAAAAGCTTTATCTCTCTATCTTACATTGCAAGTTGGAAAGCTGTACAGTAACAAACAAGAAGCTAAAAGTTACGTGAAAGGGGCTCTATTATATATCAAATTTTCTCCAACGGGCAATATCAGTTTCAATTTTGATCCATATGAGTTTATTCAATTTATGCATGAATCTTTGCCAAAAGTTTTTGGCTTATTCATTTTTGCCCAATATTTATATAATATCAGTACCTTTCTATGGAGATGGTACAAATGATAGCACTCCCTTAATTGATATATTTGCTTTCGTGAGGTTGTCAATTGTAAAGTTTTGTTTGAGAATCAGGAAAAAGATCAAATATAACTACAAATTTCGCTCTTGCTTAATTTTCTAACCTTATTTTCTCGTAACGCAGTACTTACGTGGGTGTTTTGTTTTCCAACAATGTTTTCTTTGCAATCTCAGCGAGAACTATATACTAGTACAATTCCTAGCTAGCAATCAGTTGTAGTTAGCTAGTCTTAAATGAGTTGGGGCCCAGACTGCTTCTTGGATTTCTTATTATCTTTGCTTCTATATTTCACAATTCAATTTTAAAAGATCTTAATAAAAATTCGTCCATGATTTAGCAACTTAAACTCTTTCATCAGAATACAAAATATTGAGGTCCTTTCTCAAATCACACCCCAAAATCAAAAGTTACAAGCAAAGCAAGTATAATTTTACCCTAGCTATGTTGCAACCGTAGATTATATTCCACAAGAACAAAATTATTTTAAGCAGATATATACTTAAAAGGAAAATAGAAGATCTGAATCGTACCTAAAAAATTTGAAACACGTTTACTTACACATTTGGTAATACATGGAACATATGGTAACAAGCATGCGAGGTTAATTGCAAACACAGGAACTTACTAAAATTACATTGCATCAAGGCGTCTGACGACATCAACTTGAGAAGATTCACAACAGAAACTTGTGGCCAATAATCCAGGAAAATTCTCTAGTATCTGATGAGTCTGAGGCATAAAAAAATGGTCAAATGGCTCATAAGAGAAATCAGAGATTTCGGACTGCTCGTGGCCGGAGTCCACTATAGGGATCTCATGTGCATGACCATGATCATTACCAACAGTTTTAGGATCATCCGCATCCTGTACCGTTTGATTGCTGCCGACATCATCCGTGTCTGTGAACTTGGTCGGGTCAGGCAAGGCAGCATCTTGACCGGTGAGCTCTTGGACCAAAGCTCTGAACTGTGAGGCGCTGGTCTTGACCTTCATGGGGTTCGATATGTAGACTATTTTGACCGGCTTTTTCTTGGATTTGGCTTTTTTGCTAGCTTTTCGTTGGTGCACATTTGCTAAAAGTTTATCCATGAATGACGGATGAGCAAATTATACGTACATCTGGGAAGGAGATAAAAAGCACTAATTACTTTTTGAGGGAGGAGGCTAATTAGGCTGCTGCCCCTGCTGCTGCAGCTCAACTGGTTTCTGCAAAGGAGGTTTCTTGGAAACAAACAATGGAAAACAGATGTGAGAGAAAATAAGAGAGGGGGTATTGCCTTAATGATGGAGCAAGGCAAATTGCAACCCGAGATAGCAACAAACAAGGGACTTAAGACAAACAACCTAAGCATATCTGCATTTGAAGCGCGTCTCAAACAATCTCCAATAATCCCATTTTTATTTTTTTGATAACTATGTTTCGCAACTAATACGAAGCGTACATGACAGTATAGCTCAAATTCTACCTAATTTAGGATTTGGATTATTTTTTAATTTTTTATTATTAATTTAATCAAATATTAATATATAATATAATTAATAATAAATTATTTAAATTATTAATTTATAAATTTTATTAAAATATAATTTTAATTATTTATTATTAATTTTATTATATATTAATATTTTATTAAAAATTAAAAATTAAAAAAATTTTATTTCAAAATATTAATTCTTTCACCGTAGAATATGATAGTAGAGTTAGTGTAATAAGATTTTTTTTAATTGGGAAATAATTTATATAAAATATAAAATTTTATAAAAAGATTATAAATTTTTTTAACTATATTTAAAAAGTTTATTTATTTTAATTTAATTTTTTTTAATTATATTAAATTAATTAAGATGAATAAAAATGTAGTGAGTATAACGAAGGCTAGACATATATTAAAAAAATATTATTTTATATATTAGATAAATAAATAAATATAATAATATAAAGTATGGTGTTAGTCTAAAAATAGTAACATTAATA
>CP135533.1:6745061-6778011 GCA_032402905.1 Khaya senegalensis | reverse complement strand
CGGTTCCTCAATTTCTCAGTTCGGTAAGGAACCGGAACCTACCATAAAAAATTGATTTTGGTTCGGAATTAATTTTTTTAGAGTCGATTCTTAGTATTTTCGAATAGAACTAGAACCGTTGCACACCCCTAGTAACAACTTGAGAAAGAATAGACAAACTTGATCTTTTATAAAGAAAATAAATACAAGTCTAGACACTCATTTTATAATATACTTTTAGTTACCTAATAAATAATTATAGTTTTATAATTATTTTAGTTTCACGATACCTCTAATCTTATTAATTTTATATTACTCATAATTCACTCGTTGAGTATATTTTATACTCACTCTCTTTATTTTACTTATTTTAGGTTAAATTTTATAATTATTACATTACTGTAAGGGTGGATAAAGTTATTACTATATTACCTCTAATATAGTCTTATTGACTCATTTTATATTCCTTAGAATCTACTAACAAAATGATTTTACTTAATATCTTGATATTTTATAATATATAGTTTTGATATTATTTAAAATTTAAGTATTTTACATATTTTTTTCTTCGAGATTTTTTTAAGTATCTATGTTGTAAGCGATTTTAAGTATAATTGTATATGTATGTTTCAAATTATATGAATGCAGTACATAATCCTTAAAGGTCTTGGGGGCTCTTGGGGGATGTTCTATGTAAATAGGGCATATCTCGAGAGTGTGCAACGATTATCAAGTATTAGACTCTAGGTTGGGGTGTGATAGTTTTAGACCATATATGGATCTTTTGAGCTTGCAAACTTTACACTCTTTGCCTTTGGTAATATAACATTGAAGTTTATTCATATATATCTCTTCCTCCAACTGTCCATTAAGAAATGCAGTTTTTACATTTATTCAATGTAATTCAAGATTTAAGTATGCGATGATAGCTAGAATTAATCAAATTGAAGAAAATCTTACTACAAGAAAAAAAATTTCTTTATAATCTATACCTTCTTTTTAAGCATAACTTTTAATGACTAATTGTGCCATCAGACTTATACTTGACTCTTAAAACCATTTTTTTCAAATGGCTTAATGATCGGGCGATAAATCATCCAAGTCCTAGAAGTGGTTAGTTTCATTGATTCCATTTCCTTATTCATTGTTTTCACCAATAATTCCTTAACATCTAAATTGAGAGTTTCATCCAATGTTTTAGGTTCATCACTATCATGAGAAGTAATTATAAACATTTCTCCTTCAATCTTAATTCAACAACGTAGAACTGATCTTTAATTGCTTCGGCGTACTGAATGATTTGTCTAAATTGATTCAATAGGTATATCAGTCCCACTTGGGACCATATGTTCAAGAAAATAATAATTTACTATTGTTTATAAACTACAAGTGATACTACTGTCAAAATCATCTAATTCATTAAATCAAGTATCTTTATCAATATCACTTATGCCAAGGAATTTATTTTTTTAAAAAAAATTAATATCTTTAGATTTCAATTCACTCACTTGAGCATCTATATGTTCACCAATAAATACATATCCTTTAGAATGTTCAGATTATCTTATAAAAGATACATGTTTTTCTACTTGCACCTAATTTTTCATGTTTATGAGATAGATTATGGATATGGATTGTAGTCTTAAGGTTACATGTGATCTAGTTCAGGCTTTATACTCAACTATAATTCATATAAAATGGAAATAATTGATTTAGAAGAAACTCAATTAAGTACATAAGTAGTGGTTAATAAAACATTTCTTTAGTATGATATTGATAGATTGGCTTGTGCAATCGTTGACCTAACCATTTCAATTATTGTTCTATACCTTTTTCGTTACACAATTTCTTAAATTGGTCATGTAATGCCCCCAATATTAAACAATTAAATAACACTAAAACATTCACAGACCATATATGATTAGAAAAAATTTCATATAACTTATATAAAATAAACTTATAAATAAATCAACTAGTCAAGCATTTTTAATTATAAATAATCATAAGTTTCTAAAATAAATTTTAAAATTAAAATAATAGAATAAAAAAAAATTCTCAAAAGTCTTAATGCCTAGAGAACCAAATGACAGTAAAAATTTTACCAAATCCATTCTCTAAATGTATAATCCTTCAATTATTTGAAATCACAATAAATTATAGCGAGTTTTAAATTTAGTAAATATACTAGTTTTTCATATATATAAAATACATATATATATATATATATCTATATACAATGCATTTATATACCATATACCTATATACAATACATACATATGGTATGGTATAAGATGAAATCATTCATTTCAAAAATTTTGTAACATTTAAATATTATATAAATTTTTTTTAAAATTTTTTAAGAATATATCCCTTCATTTACCTTTTAGTAAGATATCATCTATCATTTATCATTAAATGGGCTAATATTATCTGTCAATGACTTATCGTATGTGAGTTAAGTACAAATAAAATATATAATTTTTTTTTTAAAATAAACACCTATGCTCGAATGTAAGAGTCATACCTTTACTTTAATTATCGGTGAGTCATCCTACATACACAAACACTTGTTCACATGAATGTGAATACCACTATACCCAGAGGTACTCCTAAAGGTCTTTCATATATTATATAGAATAATAAATAATAACAATAATTTGAAATCTGAAAGAATGGTCACATTAAACATAAAGACTATATATAAATTATAATTATCTACTAAGGAAATAATGAAATTCGATATCTTAATACAAAAAACTTAATTTTCATGAGTACTTTTTTTATAAAATTACTTTCTCATTATTTTAAACATAATGTATATATTCATGTTTAAATGCCAATGCATGTGATATAAAAATAATTTCAATAACACAATCATCAATAATTACAATTACAATTACAATAATACATATATTAATAAACAGTCACATAAATATATAACAGTGTCAAAACAATACTCTCATAAGAATTTATAACTGAAAAATAATTTTGAAAATATATTTAAACATATATATACATTTATTGTGATTTTGTTTTATAAAGTCTAGTATACTTACTTCTTGACGATCACAATTAAGGTTAATTTAAGAGTTTTAACTTATAATAGAAAAAAATTAGCATTTATAAGACTTTTATACACTTCCATAGAATAGATATAATCTTATTAGACTTCAAATTCTTCGTAAAACCATAAATTTTTGTAATATAAACTTAATTATTTATCCTGATAGTATTATACCATATGCCAAGTAACACATAATTATTGATTTTTAGAAAATATAATATATTTTCAAATGTCATAAAATTTTGTAGAGATAATAAAGACATATAAACAGTATGTTTTATTTTCAAAATATAAAATTTTGTCAAACCAAAATTGACAATGAACTATTTTCATTCAAAATTTCATAACAAATCATAAATATAGAATTTTGTTCTAAAATTTTAATATGATAAATTAGATATAGTTAAAAATCAGTATATAATTTTTAATTAACTAAAATAATTTTATCATTCAATTATTTTAAAAAATGAGTAATTTTATGCATCCTAGAGTCAAATTCGAAAAATCATTCAAAATTAAAAACATAATAATTTTTAATTAAACAAAATTCTTAATAATCTTAAATATGTCTAATTTATTCATTTAAAATATTTTTGAAAAATTTAAAAAATATAATTTTTTAAAATTCACAAATTGAGTCACTGTTATAATATTATCTTTACAGAAATTTTATTTTTTCCTAACTATCTGTCTACAAATAAAAATTTTTTAATTTATTAATGATGAAAATTTAGCTCTAACATTACAATTTGATTATAAGTTTCAATCATTATATTATATAAAATTTAAATAATTAAATTGCTTATTACTAACAGTAAATCATTAATCCAAAAATCAATATAAAATAAGAAAAAAACTTATTATTTTTCTTTGTCTTTTCCCTCTTTTTATTTTTTACTCTTATCTTTCTCTCAAATACATCAAAACCCTAAATAAAGATTAACTCTTCTATTTATACTAGTGTAAAATATTAATTCAGTCTATAATTTGATTATTTATATCTATTTGACTATAAACTTATAAGTTATTCCTAAAATATTCAATTATTTTATATATAATATATATATCATCAAAAATATAATTTATTATCTATATATAAATATATATAATATATATTAAAAGAAATAGAGTGTTACATGTGAGAAAGATATTCACATCCATTGTTAGTTCATAAAGATTTTTTTTTTTTTTTGTCTAATTGACTATCTATTGAATTTAAAAACAATTTAAAGTAATATAATGCCTTTGATTTATATGAGATCAAATAAATATGACTACAACATTGTAAGCAAACTAGCACACATATATAATAAAATATATACAAAATAAATGGTTTTTTTTTCTAAAATTCATGTGATAAATCTTAGCATTATCATATGTATATAATACAACAAAGTAAATATGTACATACCTCTAGTTAGATAATTTTACTAGATCATTAATACAAATCAATTGTTTCTGTGTCTCTATGGTATCTATACGATCGAAAATCTAATTTAAAGTGTTAGCTTCTATGATTTGAGTGTATAATATTTTATGTATTTTTCTTTTTTTAAAAGTAAGAATACAAAAACAAACCCTAAATACGTTTCTAAGACGCTAACATCATATATTTATATTATTATTTTAGATTTTTAATTTTGACTTAAATTATTCGATTAGGCTTTCTTATGAAATTTAATTTATTTAGTAAAATAAATACTAATAAATTTAGTCTAATTTTTAAATAATGGGTTTGGTCAAAATTAATGCCCAAATAGTTCAATGAATTTAGAACAAAATTAATACACATTTAGAACTCAATAGGTTCTCGTAATGCTAGTAATAACACTAAAATCTAATTTTAGTATTACAAGTAATGAGCGACGTTTACTAATACATCATGAGTACCTAAGTGATGAGAATATCAGTGATTTGACATCACCTTATTTGTAATCAATGTTACTATGTAATTCAATCCCTTTATCTTAGATATCTTAATTGAACATGAGACACGAAATATGTCATTCTCGTATGATTCAATTTTATATTTCTTTAATATCCTAATTAGATTTATTCTATTAAATAAAATCATCACATATTGATTTATTTAAGTATGACAATGTATTTTTAAAGTTTAACTTAATCAAAGAGCCTAAGATATCACTTCTATTTATCAAAGGGATAAATTTTATCTTGATCACACATACAAGCCATAACATATTTAACTATTTTTTTTATAATTTATCTTATTACAGATGATGTTTAAAAATATGTTTCTCTTTATGTTGAAAACTATAGTAATCTCAAATTTAAGAATTACATACACTATTGTCATTATAAAAATCACTGATGACACTCATATAATAATCTACATAGTATTTTCATGATGGGTTGGTATAATATATTAATTTACTAATTTATACTTATATGTTGACTTGATATTTTATATCATAATATACATATGTTGTTATCATTCACTACATATATTACTCGCTATGCATTATTGTTATTTCATTCACAACAATGTTTGATTATGGATATTTAAAAAGAGTGTCTAATTAATTAAACTTACTATTCTAAGGACAGTATTATATTTATTAAATACACAGATATATAATAATACAATTATCAAATGATATATAAATTAAAATGTGATGATACAAATATGTTAAATATCTAAAATACCATTGAATTTAGGGCATATACATAAAAATATATGGATTAATGTAATATATTAAATACCAATGAATGTAATAAAATATGAGACTTCATGTCTAGCTTTTACATTCATTAGACCATAGATGTCAGAGTGGATTAATTGCAATGGATTTTTGGCTCTAGTTTGTTTACAAAATGGTTTTCTAATTGCTTTTCTAGATAAAAAATTCTCACATATAGGCATTTCAATTTTAGATAATGAGCTCAATAAGCCTAGTTTGGCTAATCTACTTATTCTTGTCTTATATGGCCTAGTTTAGCATGTCAATATCAACATTTATATGATTAGATTTAACAGAAGTTATCAAAGAAAAATAATTATTATCATAATTGAAATTGTTCATACTAGTATCTAGTATCATAAAATCATTATACAAATATTCAATGTCAATTAAAACAAAGTTAAACATAATATCCATAGAGACATCATGAAAATATAATAACTAGCTTAGTTTTAAAAAGGCAGTTACAGAGAATAAGTTTAATTTTGTATGTACCTATCCCTTTAACTTTAACTTTGGAGTTGTCTTATACATATATTCATTTTGTTCTTTGACTTATTTGACAATCCTTAGTTATGTGGTCAGTTGCTCCTGTGTCTAAAATCCATAATGGACAAGATTCGATAAGAAAAACAGAGTTAGAGACATAAGGACAATTAAAAATATGTGGAGAAAGAATTTACCTTTTTCGAGTCAGTGCATTCAAAAGCAAAATTGCCCATCTTTCCATAGTTGTAATAGTTTGGCTTAGTTTTATCCCTCATTTTACCAACACACTTACCTTTTGGGTGCTTCATTGTTGAGGTATTTGATTTCTTTCTCTTTTGAAAGAACTTCTTTCTTTACTTCGTTTTAAAAGTAAATGCTTTATGAGAGCTAGATTTAGCAGTGTGTGTTTGGCTAGAAGGCTTAATTGCCTTAAAGCATTCATCTTCTAACTCAACATGTCTTTGAGCATGATTAAAAGCTTGAATACTGTCATTGTGTGTCTGTTGACTTTCGTATGCTCCAAATTATTAGAAAGTGTAAGATTTGACTTGATCAAAGTATGAATTCAAGTACTTATAACTTGATAAACATCAACTTATAATAACCAAGAACAATATTATAGTTGTATCTTCAATTATCGATTAATAACAAATAGATGACTTTAGGACCAAAATCAATTCATCATTTAATATACTAACATAATTTAGTAAGCATTCAAAGAACAAAAAATTTACTTGGTTTTGTCATGAAAACCTACATCCACGGCCAATAACAATAAGCATTAAGATTTCATTCACCAAGTGTATCAAGAATACAAGAATAAGATGTATACAAAGAA
Source organism: Khaya senegalensis (assembly GCA_032402905.1). NCBI lineage: Eukaryota > Viridiplantae > Streptophyta > Magnoliopsida > Sapindales > Meliaceae > Khaya > Khaya senegalensis. Next base: position 6,770,939 of record CP135533.1, on the reverse strand, counting down.
CTTAACTTCCTTAACTTAATTTCAGTTTTTCTCTAGTACAAGAAACCCTTTAGCACACACTCTTTTTCAACTATTGAATAATGCTATCTGAGGTTGTATTTATACCAGCTAAAAATAGTTACAAATTAGCCATATCAATTTTATTATACAGTTTATGTTTTTATTGTCAAGTTTTCTTAACTACCTTAACTAACATAAGCCTAAACAGATTTTTAACCACCTTATTCCTTCAAATCTCCACCTTGGTTAACAATCTTTACTGATGTTCTTTCTTTTAATGTAAAGTTCACTCTAAATCTTCAACAGTAACTAAGTCTAGACAATGGTTAAACTTATATGGTGGTAATACTTTAGTAAGCATGTCTGTTGCATTTTCACTAGTGTAAACCTTTTCAAGCTTTATTGAACTTCTTCAAATTTCTTCCTTAATGAAATGATACTTCATATCTATTTGTGTAGTCCTCTTATGGTACATTTGCTTTCTGCTTAAATGTATTTCACTTTGATTGTGACATAGAATGTATACCACTTTCTAAAGTATTCCTAACTCATACACCAATCTTTGCAAACTTTTAGCTCACAATTCTTTAACAACCTCTATAAATGCAATATATTCTAAGTTTATAGCAGACCAGACCATTTCCAACTCATAATTTAACCATGCAAAGTGAACAAATAACTTTTCTAGACCTTCTTTTATGTAAATCTCAACAAAATCAACGTCAATATACATTGAATTGCTTTATCCTACATTTAACCATTCTTGAACCTTAAACCAATTGTTGATGACCTTTTTAGATACCTCAAAACCCATTACATTACCTCTTAGTGTTTCCTTCCAACATTAGTCATGTATTTACTTACTATAATTACTATAAGTGCTATATCAAGCCTAGTACAAACCATGGCATATATTAAGCTACCTACTTCACTTGAATATGGCATTATTGACATCTAAACCTTGTCTTGATTTTTCTTAGGGCTATCTTCACTTGAGAGCTTGGAACAACCAACTAAAGGAGTTGTTTTAGGTTTTGCCTTATTCATTCCAAACTTGTCCAACACTTTGTCTATGTAGTTTTTTAGTGAAACAAACAAAATTCTCTCATTTTTATTTCTCAAAATATCCATAACAAGTATCTTCTTAGCATGTCCCATATCTTTTATTTTAAATTATTTTTTAGTTGCTTTTTTAGTTTTTGAGTCTGTCTTCTTTTTACTTGTGATTAACATATCATTTACATATAGTAGTGAATATATTGCCCTATCTTTTTCAACATGCTTATGGTATACATAACAATCATAATGATTCCTTACAAAACCTTACTTAATCATAAACTCATCAAATCTTTTACACCATTGTCTATGTGATTGCTGAAAGCCATAGAGTGATTTCTTAAGCAAGCAAACATAATCTTCTTTTCTTTTTTCTTTGAAACCTTTTAATTGTTCTATCGTGATCTTCTCTTTAAAATCTTCATGTAAGAAGGTAATCTTCACATTTATTTGTTCAAGTTATAGGTTTTAAGTTGTTGTCAAGGCAAGTAACACTTTAATTGAGCTATACTTGACCACAAGTGAGAAAACTTCTGAGTAATCTACTCCTTTTTTCTACGTATTTGCCTTGGCTACTAGCCTAACCTTAGACCTTATTGAATCCTTTCCTGATATTCCTTCTTTTACCTTATAAATCCACTTGATTTCAACTACTCTTTTATTTTATTGCCTTGGTACCAAAACCCATGTTTCATTTTTCATTAAGGACTTTATTTCATTCTTTATTGTATCTATCCATTTTTGCTTTTGATTGCTTTGAATAACTTCTTTATAATTGACAGCTCATGACTTATGTATTCTTCCATAATGAAGTCCGCATAACCATATCTTGTATAACACCTTATAGTTCTTCTTCCTTTGTCACTTGTTAACTGATAACCATCCCTTTAAATTTCTTTAGTATGTTCATCTTCCACTTCTTCTACTTTCTCTTTTGTTGATGGCTCTACCTCCAATTTAATCATCTTTAGATTTTGTATATCTGTTTTCTTTTGGGTTATAATTTTTGCATCCTTTAATTTGTGCTTAGGATCTGACATCACCTTTTTATTGAAAATCACATCTCTGCTAATCAAACACTTAGGTGGTTTAAAACTTGTGCACCATATTTTATACTCCTTTATTCCTTCAAGATAACCCATAAAAACACCTTTAAGGATTCTTGGCTCTAACTTTTCTTGTTTGACATGTAAGTAGGGCAACCAACTATTTTTAGCTTATGATAATTTTCATGCTACTCAAACTAAAGTTCATAAGGTGCTCTTCCACCTAAAGCCTTTATAGGACTTTTATTTACAAATATGTTGCAATCATAAATGCTTCTACCCGAAAACTATTAGATAGCCTAAAGTGAGTCAGCATACATCCAACTTTTTTGAGAATGGTCCTATTCATCCATTTCTGCAATTCTATTTTATTGTGGAGTCAATGTAACTGTTTTGTATCATGAAAATCCTTTTTTATTGTAGAATGTATTGAATTCACTATTGTATAACTCAAGGCCATTAGTAATTTTCATCATTTTGATTTTCCTTTCAGTTTGTTCTTTTACTAATGTCTTTCAGTTCTTTTTTTACTAATATCTTTTAGTTCCTGTGTAACACCCCTATATTTAAAATCAACCACACAAGATAAAATCTAAATTTTTTTTTAAAACATAAAGATATATATATATACACACATAATCATTAATTAAAATATAATCCATTTTAAATAAATCATTTGTCAGTATTGATAGAGTGCGTATTAGAGGTTATGTATTAATATAATGAATAATCCAACGGTACATCGATGTTGTATACCCTTACACATAGGCACACACTTATATCTAATTATACAATTACATACTGTGACACTCATATATAAGTAAACCCTAATCTTTATTATCTTTTGTCCTTAGAAATGTTTTATGAAATTATTGGAAAGAGACCGAGTGAAAATCAATTAAACATGTTATTTTATCGGGTAGGGGTAAAATAGTCTTTTCACTCAAAATTGAGCCCAAAGTGAGTTTTGATCACATAGAAAGTCTTAGAATTTCATAAATATCATGTTGGTATGTTTAATTTCAATTTGAGACGCGGTTGGTATATTTTTGCGAAGTCGAAAATAAAAAGAGTGAAATCATCATTTGATAAAATTTTGATTGACCAAGCCAGATGTTGAGGATATAAATTAGTATGATAGAGTGTGTTAGAAGTAAAGATAGATTTTATAACCATAGAAAAATCAAAATTACTATTTTAGACAAAAAGGGACAATTTTGCTAAAAATGGCAAAATGATCATTACATCAAGGGTCGGAAGGACTCTGCCGGATTTTGATCAACCAAAACTCTTGTAAATATTATAAATAAGATATAGAAAAAGTGGAATTAAATTAGGATGTGAATTTCTCTACAAAGGATGAAGAAGGACCAAAGTGATCAATTTTCTTTATTAGAAGTAAAATGATCTTTTTATAAGGAATTAGAAGAAAAAATGATAATTAAAATTGATGGACTAAAGTGAAAGAATATAAAAATAGTTTGGGTAGCCCCATAATTTTTTTGGGTGTTAAATGCAAGTTTTGAAATATTTTTAGGCAATAGAACAATTTTTAAAAATATGAATTTGTATAAGATTGGTTGACTTTTCAAAATTGAAGCAAACCAACTTTTTCTTCTTCCTTGCCGTGAGATACTTCTTTCTTTCTCTTTCAAATTTTTGGACAAAAATTAAGCAAAATTTCTTAATCTGCCCAATTAAATGCATTACCGCAGAAGAGAAAATTGTTCTACGCGTCAAAAGCTTTAATTTGATGGTAAAAGTTCTTGATTTCACTAAGTTTCAATTTATGAATTTGTTGAAAAGTAATTTTAATAGTGGTTTATGGTTTTAAATGGTGATTTAGGTGGTTTTGCGGTATTGAAAGGTTTACTCAAGCATTTGGCATATTTTAAAGGTAAAAAAATGTAATTTTCTTTTATGAAATTTGTGATTGATGGTTGATTTGTGTAGGAATGGATTTGGAGATAGTGTTTAGACGAAATTGGGTATAGGATAATGTATAAAATGAAAGAAAATTAGAAAGAGGGGCAAAATGATAAATTTGGAGTACTGTTCATCGAGCCTCTAAATGATAGATTTTAATATATTATGGTATGTTTGAATGTGTATAGATGTGTTAAGGAGCGAATAAATTAGTAGGAATTGATTTGGGTGGACAAAATGAAAAAAATTTGAAGAAAGGGTAAAATGATAATTTTAATTATTATTGTGAAGATTTAGAAATATTTTGATGTGTTATGTATGTATAATACTTTATATGGTTGTTGGAATGCGTAAATGAATTATTATTATTATGGCCGTGTGATCGGAGCGTGGTTAATAGAATTTAGAATAAATTGTAATATTCAGGACGTTGTATGTTGGTTGCCATAATAATTATAGTAGTTATAATTATTATGTAAATTTTCTTTATTAGTAAATGATGCGTTGATGTGGTTATCCATTAATATTAAATAGTTATACGATATATTTATCGTGATGGTAGAAATTATAATTGTGATGAATAAATCCCAGTGAATCTAGTAAACTTGGTATTTGCGAGTGTATGTGATTATGGAAGTGTTATGAATTTTTGGTTAGGTATCACTGTTTGCAAGTGCAATATGCATTCATTATGTGAACGAATTTCATATGCACATAAAATCGAGATGTGGACGCTATTTATCATTTCTGTGTGTATAGGTGTGCATATGTAGTATTCATTGTGCATGGTTTGAGTGTACAATAATTTTCAAAAAATGAATGCATGGCTTTAGGCCATGTGGTATTAATTGTATGATTACATTAGTTATGGATCCGAATATTCAGATACTTTTCACACCCGCTGGATTGGTTATAGCCAGATTATATGATCGATTATATGTAAAAATATACGTTCAGCTCGATAGATGAGTGGTGTGAATGGATGAGAGTTGGGCAAATTTACTTTATGGCTACAATCCATAACTGTGTTAGCATGACCGGTCATATATTTGTCGATAATTTATTAAAAATATCATGTGATATTGATTTCGAAATGCATGTAGATTTATTTGCATTATATACAATAACTATGAGTATTATGTGGATAGTGATACAGAGTGTATAGTCGGAGAGTATTTATCTCGTTAGATTATGTAAAGGCGATATGAGTTTAACAACCTCTACGTCATCAATATCGTATAGCATATATGGTAGGGAAACAAATTCTGTACTAGAATATTATATTTCCTTACTGAGTTATTTCGTTCACCCTTTGTGGATTGTGGTTTTTACAGATAATGTGGCGCTGCGGGATATGAATACGAACTCTTCGAGGCGTCAACATGACTAGTATCTTGATGATAAGGGTATTTTTGGTATTAATGCATAATTATGCATATATATATATATATATGTATATATATACATTGGTACAATGAACTTATATTTTTTTGAGTTACATACTATAAACTATGTGTGTAACCAGGATATTATACATATCCAACTTTCGCATATATATATATGTATCAATTATTTTGGTTATAAATATATTTTTTGATTTAAATTAAATTTAGGTTGTTTTCTAATACTTGACCCATGATATATATATATATATATATATGATTATTGTTTTTAGATAGGGTGCGTACTACCAAGTGGCATACAACATCCTAAAGGTGGTTGCGTGTGCATGCATCAGTATTAAGGACAATACTCAATATGTGTATTGGGTGAAAATAATGGTATGAGTAGAATTAGTAGCATACTTAGGTAATATGTAACTGCATAATTAAATATAAGTGTGTGCGTGTGTGTAAGGGTATACCACATCGGTGTACCGTTGGGTTATCCATTATATTAATGCATAACTTCTGTTACGCACTCTATCAATATTGTCGAATATTTTATTTAAAATAGATTATATTTTAATTAATTGTTATGTGTGGATATATATATATATATCTTTATGTTAAAAAAAAAATTCAGATTATATCTTATGTGGTTGATTTTAAATATAGGGGTAGTACATGTACTACGTAAGTATGCTACTAAGTATGTTCATACCATTATTTTTACCCAATGCACATATTGAGTACTATCTTTAGTACTAATACATGCACATGTAACCACCTTTAGAATGTAGCATACCACTTGGTAGTATGCACCATATCTAAAAACAATAATCATATATATATATATATATATATATATTTTAGATCAAGTATTATGAAACAACCTAAATTTAATTTAAATCAAGGAACACATTTATAGCCAAAATACTTTATATATATATATATATATATATATATATACAGAAATTGAATATATATATATAATATCCTGGTTACATATAATCCATGGTATATAATCAAAAAATACAAATTCATTGTACCAATATGTATATATATATATATATACATACATATGCATAATTATACATTTCAGAATCAATATCACATAACATTTTCAACAAATTACCAACAAATATACGACCGGTCATGCTAACACAGTTATAGATAGTGGCCACGAAATAAATCCGCCTAACTCTCATCCATTCACACCACTCGTTTATTAGGCTAAGTGTATATTTTACATATGATCAATCATATACTCTGGTTATAATTAAGCCAGCGGGTGTGAAGGGTATCTGAATATTTGGATCTATAACTAATGTAGCCATACAATTAATACCATATGACTCAAAGCCATGCATTAATTTTTTGAAAACTATTGTACACTTAAATCATGCAGAATGAATACCACATATGCACACCTATACACACTGAAATGATAAATAGTGTCCACACCTCAATTTTCATGCACATATAAAATTCGTTCACATAATGAATGCATAATACATTTGCAAATAGTGATATTTAACCAAAAATTCATAACACTTCTATAATCATATACATTCGCAAATACCCAATCTACCAAATTCACTATAATTTATTCACCTAATCTACCATATTCACTAGAATTTATTCATCAAAATTATAATTTTCACTATTACGATAAACATATTGCATAACTATATAACATTAATGGATAACCACATTAACGCATCATTTACTAATAAAGAAAATTTATATAATAATTATAACTGTTATAATTTTGTTAATCACGCTCGGATCACACGGCCATAATAATAATTCCTTTACACATTCCAATAACCATATAAAACATTATACATACATAACACATCAAAACATTTCTAAATCTCCACAATATTAATCAAAATTACTAATTTATCCTTTCTTCAATTTTTCTCATTTTGTCCATCCAAACTCAAATGTTACTATTTTTAATGTTTCACAACACACTTATAAGCATATAAATATATTGTAAAAATAATGATTAAGGTCATTGAATAATAGTTAAAATTTTTATTCTACCATTTTTCTATTTTCCTTCTATTTTAACCATCACAATTAATTGTTACTAATTTTATTCGCTCCCTAACATACCTATACACATTAAAACATACCAAACACATTAAAATCAATCATTTAGAGGCTTAATGAATAGTATCTAAAATTATCATTTTGCCTCTCTTTATAATTTTCTTTTATTTTACACATTATCCTATACCCAATCTCATCTAAACACCATCCCCAAATCCATTCTTACACAAATCAGCTACCAATTAAAAATTTCATAAAAGAAAATTACATTTTCTTACCTTCAAAATATATCAAATGTTTGAGTAAGCCTCCTACTACTGTAAAACTACCTAAATTACCATTTAAAATTATAAAACCACCATCAAAACTACTTTTCAATAAATTCATAAATTAAAATTTAGTGAAATCAAGAACTTTTACCATCAAATTAAAACTCTCAATGTAACATCCCCTTCCTTTCATTTCTATTCATGTGGCATTATGTGTATGAAGTTGTCGAAAAGATTTATGAAAAATAACCATATAAATAGTACCAACTAAAATAGTATTATATATATTTTTAAAAAAATTGTTATATAGTTTATAAGAAATGCTACTTCAAATTGTTCAAAAAAGAAATTACATAATAATAGGTTAAACCTCAGATATATTATACCCATGTCGGAAAATTATTGCCTTGATTGCACTCTCTGGAACCGTCATTACTGTACTATAATCACATGAAAAATAATGTTCCCACAAAGGTGTGAGCATACCACATTACTCAGTAAGATACTATAATACTTAAATGATGGAATGAGCATGTTACCTGAATCTCTATTTATCTTAGCCATTTCATACAATCACACACACATAGTTAAATGCATGTTTATTTATCAATGTACATATACAAACACGCATATGCTCAATAATATACACAAGATATCATGCCATATTATCTAGAACTCTAAGCACTATCTCAGCTATGAATTCTGAATAAACAGTCTCAATCAGAGTAATACTCCTCATAACATATCATAGCACCGGCTATGCAGTCTCAAACAATATGCATTCTAAATAAATAGCTTCATCACCTGTATTCATTTAATTCTTATTCCTATCCTCATCAACGAATATCTACATGACTATATAAAATCAATACATTGATATAAGTATAGATATCCACTAAATGTCTCAGCTACATAAAGGGATACTGATTAGGATCCAATATGACCACATAATTTTAACCACACATTCGGTCCAGGATAACCATACTATCCTAGGCACACATACAATATCCACATAAGACAGAAACATCCCAATCATATATATACACACACAAGTGAGGGTATTAATAAGAACGATAACTTCTCCCCTATACTCTTTCCACTCCCGAAAGGTTAATACTAGTAATTCATTGCATTTATAGTTAATCGATTATACTTAGAGATATCATGGATCATGGTTGTTACTCTAGTTTACAAGGCCAATTGAAGGACAATTGTGGATTCAACCTACCCCTCAGGGTACCACAGTCTTAATATCATATCTCAATTACAAGATGGCTTACAAGCCCAACTGGGTGCGAGGGAACATATATGTCTGATCCACATATCCCTATCCTCTCAATTCTGATTCATTACCAATCTATTTTATTACACATTCACATTATCTCACTTTACTCTTACTGTATCAAGACAACCTGACAGTTGTATCATAATTACAATACATAGACCATAACTATACCATTATAGGGTACATATCAATCCAATCATAGTCATCCGCTAAGGTACAATAATAATAATAAACGTAAACTCATAACATCGTTCCTACACTATCTCATAACATTTTCTATGTTATTATATCCTTACCGTATTCTCAACCACACATATAAACGTGTAGACTAATATATCGAATGACCTGCAATGTACACAATGTGCCTTTTCAACAACATCATCAAACATCTCACATGATCTTTAATCCATTACGGACTCACATGTATTTTTTTCGTTTCACAAGCATATCGGTGGCTAGACAAGACTCTATATACTTGAAGTGAGGCGGTCTAGATATTGCCTAACTTATTAGCTTATTTAAATTATAATTCCCTTTTTCAAGCTGATGTTGGCCTTCTTTTTCTACATGATTAAGTTCCCTCTCAAGGAACTGTAACTTGTCAAAGTGTAATTGAATTTCAACCATTACCGTAATTCACAATCATAATAAAATTTGATTGTGACTACAAATAAGGGTAATCCTAGACCCTCCTCTAAATATGAAAATCATAACACAAAGGAAAGGTCACAAATGGTTGTATGAATAGTACTTCTCATAGAAATTCGGTAATAGTTCGCTTATATATATATATAAGCTACCCTACCTACATAGGAAAATCAAGACAATCCCAATTTTAGATGAAACACAGTGTATTACTACATCATCGCTATTCACACAAACACAAGTAACTCTTAGTAGATAAAAGTATTCTATCATACAGTTTGAATCTTGAATGCACACGAATTCATTTTATTATAAACCAGTCATAATCAAGTAAATTATGAATCGTGATCATGACATTCACCATACACTTCAATATATGTATATAATGGTCCTTCGCCCACTCTAGGTCCTTCAGACCAACATGATAAATAGTTTTACCATGGGTTACGCATACCAAAGGATGTCATGGAAGCTGCTTTCTACCATGGGTTCAATATACCCCTCAGGCACCATGGTTTTATGATCATTTCTCAATTGTTGTGGGTTCAGCATACCCCGAAGGGCACCACAGTCTTATTATCAATCCGGAGCTGCTGTAGGTTCAACATATCCCAAAGGGTACCATAATCTTATTATAATGATACTGCTCCATCCTGAACGGCTCTACTAGTGTAACGGAAAAAACTACCGATCCATAATTATCCCAATTATACCACTTATCCACACAGATTTATTCCTAGTCAACTTAATCATAATAAAATGACCACTTTGCCCATATTAATCAAAAGGCAAGTCACTAATTTCATAATGGGCAATATAATTACCTATGAAACACATTTACTAGTCCTTATCTTCTAAAAGAACTTCATACGTATGGGTTGATCGTAAGACTAACAGAATTAAGCTATGAAAACATATTCCACTCTGGCATATAAATACGCCATAACATTATCATGATAAAGCACATAAATATATTTCTATCCAAGCACATGGATACACCACTTCACTTATCAATAAAAATTCACAGAAATATATTCTAATTGATTATCATATATTGCATCATTACACACAATCCCAGCATATCATCATAAGTCAAACTATACTCAATACCTTGCCATGGCATAATAATTGCAACACACTAACATATACACACATGTTCATTCGGACATCATTGTAAAACATCAAGTGCAACATGTGCTCAATCATCTAATCACATGGGCATAATTATATATGCATATATAAGCGTACCTACCATATAATTATATATATACAAACATGGGACATATAATACTGTATAGGTATTTTAGAATACCTAATATAGTACTGCAGGTCAACGAGAATAGTATTACGCTCATAACTATATATATATATATATATTTTTTTTATAACATGGATACTAACACTTCTAATTTGCACAATCATGCTCATTCCCCATTAATAGGACTTTTCTGCAATTCAAACCATTGTTATGATATACATGCATATAATTATAGGCATTATCAATATTAAAATCTATTTTTTTCACCATTTAAATATCATATTATCTTACCTCTGGGTACCTTGTACCCATACAATTGATAAAAAGTCATCTCGAAGAGGATACACACATCTCAAATACTCTTTTGCGTACTACAGGCATCTCCTCCAAATTGATATATAAATATACTACGTTAAAGTACGAGTGTCAGAAAGCACATTAATTGGTTCGGATTCCATCAAAACTGCACCGATCGTTGAAAATCTTACCAAAAATACAGCCTGCTGATCAGCCATCTCTCATCGAAATCCGATGGCCAGATGCCAGATTTGGGCACACCACTGTCAAAAGGGCAATGAGACATTGCTAGATGCGATGGCGGTGACGGTCAACTTGCCGTGCACAGTCGTGAATCGACGGTCAAAGTTCACGCTAGTAGGGACTTTGGCGGCGTGTGAGGGCGCATGGCGACGACGATAGTGGCGGCGTTGCACTTGTGACGGCTCAGCGGTCCTCCACGTACCGATGGTGAGCTGATCTGAGCTCTGATAAAGAAAATCACTGTTCATAAGAGAGAGAAACATGGGGAGGAGAGAGAAAAGATAGAGAAAGGGGAGGGAAAAAGTGGGGTTGTGTTGTCGGGTTTTCCGACCCCTTCTCGCTTATATAGTTGTGCACGTACGATGAAAAATTTTATTTTTCTACTTTCGTCGCCAGATTTTCGATACCAGTAATAAAATACTATAATACAATTCCGTGACAGGATTTTTTGAGTATATAATATTCAAGATGTTACACTCAATGCGTAGCGCAATATTTTTTTCTGTGATAACGCGTTTAATCAGGCAAATTGTGATATTTTATTTCATTTTTTTCCAAAAAATTGAAAGAGAAAGAAAGGAGTAACTCACGGCAAGGGAGAAGAAAGAAGTTGATTTGCTTCCATTTTGAAAAGTCAAACAATCTTATCCAAATTCATATTTTTAAAAATTATACTTTTACCCAATAATTTTTTAAAACTTATATTTAACTCTCAAAAAAATTATGAGACTATCCAAACTATTTTTATATTCTTTCACTTTAGTCCATTAGTTTTAATTATCGCTTTTTCTTCAAATTTCTTGTGAAAAGATCATTTTACCCCTAATAAAGAAAATTTGTTATTTTGGTCCTTTTTCATCATTTTTAGAGAAATTCACATCCAAATTCAATTCCGCTTTTTGCTACATCTTATTTACAACATTTACAAGAGTTTTGGATAATCAAAATCTGGTGAAGTCCTTCCGATCCTTAATGTAATAACTATTTTACCCTTTTTAGCAAAATTATTCTCTTTTTGTCTAAAATAGTAATTTTGGCATTCCTAAAGTTATAAAATCTATCTTTCCTTCTAATACGCTTTATCATACTAATTTATATCCTCAACATTTAATTTGGTCAATCAAAACTTTATCAAAATGATGATTTTACCCTTTCTGTTCCTAACTTCGCAAAAATATACTAACCACATCTCGAATTGAAATTAAACTTATCAACATGATATTTATGAAGTTTTAAGACTTTTTTATGTGATCAAAACTCACTTTATCCTCAATTTTAAGTGAAAAGATTATTTTACCCCTACTCGACAAAATGACCTATTTACGCGATTTTTTACACGGTCACCTTCCAATAACTTCATAAAATATTTTCAGAGATAAGAGATAATAAAAATTAGGATTTACCTATATCCGAATATCACATCCTAAAAATTTCAAACACATGTTTTCTTTAATTCTAAAACATACATATATAACATTCTTGAAAAATTATCAATTATTGATAGAAAATAATTGCTACCTCCCATGGATAGTGTTTATGATGAAAGGCCTAAATAAACATAATTAAGAGTGTTCTTTATTATGTGCTCTCCTTTCTTAAACTTAAACTTGCATGTTTTTCCCATTACATACTCAATTCATTTAACCCCCTTTGGTTCACATGTCTTAATCTTAAGTGCCATAGCCTTACTTTGTCAATTTCTAAAGTTAAAGAAATAGAAGCGAATCCAATTATGGTTTCACCATTTAACACATATAATCCATTTTTCATTTCTCTTTCATGATTACCATGGAACCTTTAATCACTTTCAATATGCCCTTTTCAACTTTGAACATATAGCCTAGTTTATCCAATATTCTTAGTGAGATTCATTTCCTTTTTAGATTTGGAACATGCCTAACATTTAACAATGCATATATTGACCATTTTGTCATTTGCCAATGACAGTACACATCACATTGTTTTTTATCAGCACTTTGCATCCACATCCAACATTATAGGAAATGAAAGAGTTTTTATTTCAACACTATAGAATGAGTATTTAGAGTCAAGGATCCATTTTCCTTCTGTTCTCCTATCTAAACCAAAAAAAAATATTATAGATTCATATTCTTCAAATGATGAATCATTATCCTCAAAGGCTATAATTACAATTTTAATGTTGTTCTTTTGATTTTTTTTCTGGTGTTTCTTTTCGAGGCAATCTCTCTTAAAGTAACTCTGTTTATGACATTGAAACAATTTCAGTTTCTTATTTCTTGATTTTGATCTCTACTGATTTTTCTCCTTTTTCTTTCTCTTCTTCAATTTGCCTCTTACTATTAGAACTTTCTCACTTCCTATTTCTTTTCAATCATTTTTCTTTTAAGTTTAATGCTGCTTTAGCATCTTGCATTGAAATCTTTTTTTAACCAAATATTAAAGTGTTGAGAAAATGTTAATAAGAGTTTAAAAGAGAGCTGAGAAACAACATTACTTGATTTTCATCTTTAATCTTGATATCAATATCTCAAGATCCATTATGATGTTATTAAACTCATTAAGATGCTCTTTAATTGAGTCACATTCTTTAAGTGAGAAAGTATAGAGTCTTCTCTTTTTATACAACCTATTTGCCAAAGACTTGGTCATATATTTGCTTTCAAGCTTTGCCTGTAAATCTGTAACTATTTTTTTCTTTTGAGACTTTTCTAAGAACTTTATTACTAAGGCTTGGCACTAGAGCATTATATGTTTTATTTAAAATTTCCCTTTTTTTCTTTTTCAGTAAGATATTTTGGCATTTTGTCTTCTCCCAACAATGTAAATTCAAGCCCTTGATAGATTACAAGATCCTTCATCTTTATCCTCCAAAGATTGAAGTCATTTTTCCCATTAAACTTTTCTAATTCATACTTCAATTGTGCCATCTCTTTAAAAATATTGCTTTGATACCAATTTATAAATCTAGCTTGATCAAAGTATATGAACTCAAGTACTCAAAACCTAATAAACATCAACTTACAATAGCGAAGAATACTACTATAATTGTCTCTTCAATTATTAAGCAATAACAAATAGATGACTTAAGGACCAAAATCAATTTATCATTCAATAAATTAACACAATTCAACAAGCATTCAAAGAACAAAGAATTTATGTGGATCAGTCATGAAGACCTACATCCATGGCCAAAAACTATAACCAGTAAGATTTCATTCACCAAATGTATCAAGAATATAAAAATAAGATGTATACAAAGAACCTAGCTTCCTAAATTAAATTTTAGCTTTTCTCCAATACAAAAAACCCCTCAGCACACACTCTTTTTTAACTATTGAATAATGTTATTTGAGGTTGTATTTATACTAGTTAAAAACAATTACAAATCAACCTTATCAATTTTGTTATGCAACTCATGTTTTTGCTGTCAAGTTTTTTCAACTACTTTAACTAACATAAGCCTAAATAGATTTTTAATCACCTTATTCTTTCAGGAAGACATTAAATCATAGCTTGAAATTGCTGCTCATCAATTAGAGCATGCCCTACATTTTTAGTTCATGTATCATATTTGACATTTTTCTTAGATGTTGCCTCATCGTATGATTTGATCACTTCTTATATGTGTCAAACTTAATAATGTGTCGCCTAAGTTTAATAATCAAAGTACAACTAAACTTTTCTTTCAAGGCAAGCCATAATTTTTAAGTCGATTAGTATACCTTGAACTCACACATAAAATCATTACTCATACTGCTTAACAACGTCATACGAGCAGTTTTATTTTTCTTAACATAGCCTTAATAAGTCTTTTGATCTCTCCTATGTTAAGTGATGTTACCATATGGTGGTATAGCCATAATATTAGTTTAAACCTTAAAAAGATCTTGCTCTTCCAAGACATACTAAATCTTTCGGTGCCATATATCATAGTTATCTTCACCATTCAATATTTTGCCTTTGTTTATTTTTTGATGTAGAAGACATTTTTTTTTTAAAAAAAAAAAAGATAAAAATAAGGACATAATCATATAGTTCGTACACACACATTAAATTTTGCAATAATAACAAACTCAAACATATAATAATAAAAAAAAGAATAAATTCAAAAAGTCATTGAAACTTCTAATCATCATCCATTTCTAGATATTTATGTTATTATACAATTGGCTATTTCTGCATAATAAAAATTTTAGCTCTAATTATGAATTTATCATGAAAAAATTCTAACAAATCAAAACTCTCACTATTTAACATAACACAAAGTATGCTTGATTAATGTAGTGATATTACATCTATAAATAAGAAAGATAGTAATTGTTTCATTTATAAAATTAAAATAATTGAAGACACAATACAATATTATGCATTTCAATCTCTTTTAAAATAAAGAATAATGTTTTTGATTCTTTTATAAGTCTATCGACTACTGCTTATCCAAACCAAGAACCTTTTTTAAATGCATGACCTATATGTCGTGCACCACATATATTTAGACATAAGCTCAATGTAATGGATCATCAATTTGATAAATGATGATGTTCATATAATAACTTTACCTCATAAGTAAGAGTTGTATAGGATCTTATGACTTCCATTTTAATCTTATTCTTCAAATTAGATTTTGCATAATCAAATTTTAGAGGGAGCTTTTTAATTAAAATGGGTGCCACTTCATACCAAAGATGATCACGAGTGTTAACTCTTGGGCATATAATTTTAAAATGATTTTTAAAAACTTCAAAATTTTTCTTTACTATTTTGTTTGTGTCATAAAAGAAAACACTTTTTAAAATTGTAATAAAATGTAATATTTCTCCTTTCTGCATCGTTCAAATCATGTGCACCATCTACACAAAGTAGAATAATATGTTATAATTATATTATTTTGCCAAAAAGACAAAAAGAATAATAAAAAAATACTATCATTAGAGATGCAAAAAACCTCCCACTAAAACCAAATATTCATAAGCAAGCTCACATCTGGTCTTATTTTTAATTTTCGATAACATAAATGAATCTCATTTTCTCTTATGTAAACATAAAATTATTTCACTGAACTAGCATTTCAAGGTGTTATTTATTTTATTTTATTTAATCATATTTTGCAAATTATATTCTAATTTGAAGTTTAAAACTAAAACTTTCTAGCAAGTCATCATTTGTCTAATTTAACGAACTAGAACAAAAACTACCTTATGCTCATTCAAGTAAGGCTAAAACTATAAAAATAATTTAATTTAATTAATTTATAAATTAAATTTGACTAATATAATAATAGTAAAACTCTATTTTCATCGTACATGTGACGCGATAAAATTTCACAAATATAGTATGTTTATTTTTATGTCATAAATACAGTATCAATCATCATAAAAAGTGCATTTCTTTCATAACACTTGTAAATCATATTATCTGTTTTCAATTTCACTCAAAAAATAAATTAAGCAGTATTTAATACAAAGTATAATAAACTGGAAATTATTCAATAACGGCTTTAGTACTAATGATGAAATTTAAACAAAGATTGAATACTTACCTTGAATAGATTCACAACTTTGATTTTGATTATGTAATTGAAAATAATTCTAATTCACAATATAAATGCTCTCTCTGTCTTTCTCTTTTATTTTTCTTGGTCTTTTCTCTCTATTTTTTTTTTATTATTTGGTTAAAAGATTAAACAATAAGCATTTTTATATTTATGTAAATAAAGACAACTGCTTGAACGGATACAACTATTTCTAACAATTGTTTCTCTCAATTTGGGTTAAGTTAAATAATGGACTCCAAGTCTAACAATTTACCATAATCTATTCTAAAATCTTAAATATTTTGATAGTACAAACAATGTATTGAATTTTTTAAGTTAATTTTAATATACCTTGAAGATAAAATGAACCAAATCAAAATCTACCAGATAATTAAGAATACTAGGAATGGTTCTCATGCATTGTTTCCGTTAATTAATTTTAATTATCTACATGACAATGAAATTTTTGTCAAAGCAATAGAGGATATTACTTGTAATCAACGTGATTGACGGTGGTGAGATAAGGTGTTATGCTACATCTATCAACATTGCCATCGTTGTTTAGTAAAAAATCAATCATAATTAAGTTTGGTAATGGGCTAGATATGGGTCGAGATTACCATCTCCCTCCCTAGTCAATTCTCTCTTTGGGAGGACCGTCCACATCTTGGTATGCCCCCATTTTGGAATTAAAAAAATCAAAATTTGGAAAATTTAGAATAATCAACAATCAATTTACATAAAAAGAAATTCAAATTACACATTATTAATAATCACCAATTCAATCCATATAAAAAAATTAAATCACATATTTTTTTTGACTTTTTTCATTAACCTCTAAAAATGTACATAAAAAAATAACTACACATTGAAAGCATATTTAGTTTATATCAATTATTAATAATATAAAATTTACAAAAAAAAAATATTTAACTAATATAAATTAAATTTTTACAATTTGTATATAAAAAATAAATAAATAACAAAAGCATACCAAAATTTTATAAAATCATAGTATTTTTTTATTTATTTTTTTTGTTATGTTTATACTTGTATTTAGATTTAGGTTATTTGTTTTATCAAAATATATTAAATTTATTTTTGTATGGTCCCAAAAATAACAACAACACCCATTAATTTTTCATATCTTTCAACAACATCAAACACAAAAATACATTTCTTTTTTTTAGTATAATATATTTTCCATTTTTCTAATGTCAAAAATATATATTGAGCCAAATATTATTAGGCTCAAAAATAAAATTAAAAAATTAGCTCAAAAATGACAATTATTACTTATTGGGCCAAATTTCTTTGCTTAGTTTTTACATTTGTCCAAAATAGGTGATAGGTGACAGGATCAAGGATGAGGATGACTTATCCCTAACCAATTTTTGAAGGTGAGGATGGGGTTTCACCTTGTTTCCTAGTCCGTTAAGCAAAACAAGGTCAAAATTGGCCTCGATCCTCAACTTGAATAGGTTGGGCTTTATATTAGCAAGAATTTCCGTCATCCCTAATCATGATAGATTCATTTATTAGGTTATTAACAATTTTAATTAAGTAAATCAACACACCACAAAGTAAATAAAGAAGGTAAATAATTTTAATGTAGTTCTAATTTCTCAATTCTATATTTATAAGTTCACGCTAAAAAAAAACAATCTATTAAGAAATTAAATGATTAAAATACCAATGAATTTGTACAAATTAAAGACTTCCTCTTTCTATTATTGTCATTATGTTAAATCTTTTAAGTAGACTTATTTAGCAAGATCATCTCGCTTTGATATTGTTGAACTCCCTTTGACAAGTATAGCTTCTTGTTTCAAAAAAAAATGATGTTACCTGTTTTCTACTTAAACTTGATGACCATATTAATTTGAAATAATAGAAAACTATGAACCATTATGTCAAGACATAAACTTGGGTGTCCAAAATTATTCCAGATTATTGTAACAAAAGTTATAGTTATAAAATATTTTGATGAAATTTTAAGTTTATATGTCCTTAGTAAATGCCATAAGATACCAATTTTAAAAATCCTAACAAACATATACTATTGTGTACATCTAAAAGATTATATTGTAATAGTGATAACGATGTACTTCAATGATTATTAGTGTTGCAAGATATATGCAACACTAATAGTACTATGATAGCCCTTATTAACAAAGAATAACACTAAATTTAATGTGAATGGTTATGATGTCAATAATTACTATCAATATGTTATCAACAAATTATTAACTCTATTTCATCAAAACAAACTATCACTTATGTGAGGTTGTTGATTATCATTGCCATTTTGTTTGGTATCAATAACATATGTTTTTCATTGAATTAACATTGTTTACATATAATTTTGTATATTATATATGTTTTGAACCTTGTAATAACAATATATGTTGGATAAACAAAATGCATAATCCATAGCATTTTTTTTTATCATAAAAGCCTTACCGTATGAATATAAATGCAAACAATACAAGCTTATAAAAAATATAGTTTAAAGCACGCAAAGCAATAACAAAAACTAAGATGATTAGAGTTATAATTTATGTCCTTAAAATATTTATTGCAATAATATTTTCTTCTTGTTATATAAAATTTATTTAAATGTAACATTAAGTTTTTATATATATTTATAAGTCTTTATTTATAAAATATATAATTTATGTATTTGACATAAGATATTGATACAAAAAGATATAAGTTATAAGTTCTTTATAAACAAAAGGTTGTTTATTGTTATTTATGAAACGAACATTTCATAATGTAATATTGTAGCTTTTCTATTTTAAGTAAATATTTTATTTTGATCATTAAATTAGAGAATTTAAATAGAAAAATTATTGTTATTGAACTATACTATTGTGAAATAAGATTTAGTAAAATAAATATCATTGATTAATTCATATAAATTTTAATAAACTTAATTGATATTAATCATGAGCAACTAATAAACATGTATTCATGAGTGGTTTTTTAAGATATTACGGAATGAGACTAGTTATATTTTAACATTCTACAATTTGATTTACTGAATGAGACTAGTTATATTTTAACATTTTATAATTTGATTACTATGACATTTACAAAATAGACATGTATTCTATATTTTTAGTTATGATGTCCATGTTTTCTCTCTTCATTCTTTAATCTAACTAATTTTAAGTTAATTTAAGTATTTATAGTTCTACAAAATTAGTTTAAAGTGACCTAAAGTAGTTAGGGGAATTATAATTCAAGAGTATAATTTTAGGGCCCTGAACATACTTCAATGCTTCGACTATAATTTGAGCTATAAACTTTAGATTAAGGCAATTCTTGATGTGCTACAAAGCTAACAAAGAGAGATATATTTTCTACATTGAATACTTCTCAAACTTATAAGCAAAACCTAGTGAAAATGGGTAAAGACAATAAGCCCGTCACTTTGGGCCCAAATTCACTTTAAAAACTATATAAAACTTCACTATTCCTCATCTTTTTTACTCTATTCTCTTTCCTAACTCTAAGTTAGGAATTTGTCACTCAAAAACTCCTTAATCAAGGCTCAATAACTTGTTAATCTTGCAATATTCAAGCTTTAAAAGACTCAAAGTATATTTTTTTCTTTGATTCCTTTTATTAATTTTTTATTTTGATTGAGTTTTAAAAATAAGTTTTGTGGATTTTATGATCTTAGTTGGATTTGAGATTTAAGGATGTGTTATAATACTTAGTTATGAAATGTTGTGAGTCATTAAAAGAATATTGGAGCATTAAAAACCCTTGAAATCATTTAATCTTATGAAACTCGAAATTCAAGAGTTTGATCAATAATGTGCATGTTTTTGGTCAAATCTTGAGTTTAAACCTCAAATTGAGGCACTATAAATTATATTTAAATAAAAGACACTAAAGAATGACATATCCAAAATCACCTTAAGATTCCATAGGAAGAATTCCTAATAAATTTTTAAAGTTTGGTTGTTCTACGGGAACTTCAAGCTGGACAATAGATAAGAATATATTATAACTTTAGTTAAAAATATTATAATCATAAACCATTTATTTTTTAGGAAACTAGATATGTTTAGCTTTCTAACGATATAACATACATATAAATATCATGTATAGGGATTAACATAAAAACATTACAAACCATTCATTGTTTTGACAAAATTATCATGTTTCAATTGTTATAGATTTTTCACAGAATCCTCTATCACAATAGACTAGCCAAGGGACTTTAAATAATATTGTGAGTACATAAATTTGATTTGAAATGTTATACTTGATTTTTTTTTTTTTTTTTTTTTACAAGTTAATTTTATATGAAAACTAATTGGGTTGAACTAATATTTTATAATTTTGATTTGCGATATATATCCTTGATGAAATTTATATGAGAAGCATGTATCCATTATGATTTAAAGTTGATTTATATGAATTTGTTTTGAACCCAAACATGATGATTGCAATTTGATCAAGCACTTTTCATACTTCTGTATTTTTAAAAATTATGGTTATAAATTTTGGCATGAATTTTTGTTTTCAATTCTATCTAGCTAGCAGATAATGCTTAATGATGTGTATAATTGTATATTATAGAATATAGGATTTCTGTAGCATTGGGGTCTAAAGTTGTGGCCTTAGGGTTTCTGTCCACTGTGCACGTGTATTAGTACTGTAGTTCGCCATGGTATAAATCTATAGCCCTAGACTTTTTGATCACTGTTTACTTCACAATTTTTCTCCCTTTATCAAAACCATAATATATACATATGAGTTTTGTCTATATGACTTGTATTTGTCTAAGTTTAATGTTTATATGTTCAAGTCTACATACAAGTTTGTCTAAAGCTTATGAAGGTGGGATGTTCTCATTTACGTACTGGTCATGTTCCCAACTTTTTTGGGTGTGATAGGCGTGCTATCAAAGCATGGTGACTGTAAAAGGAGTGTAAAACCTAGTATGTATAGTATGTCCAGGATATTTTCATGCAAGGTGTTACTTCTTTGTGCATCTGGCCGAACCAAGTGTATCTTCTTTTTCGTAGATATTGTAAGTTAATTTATAAGTTATCTTACTTTTGTTTATATTATCTTAATAGCTTATTATGTCACCTTGAAGTCAAACTACCTTAAATAGCTCGTCAAAACCTTAAGAGCTACTTACTAGAGCTCATGGCTGAGTTGGTAGAGAAAGAGGTAGAGGTAGAAGACAAATCCATGAGGCTCAAGAAAATAAAGCTAATGTTAGGCAAGAGATTTATCTTGTTAAGGGGATGCAAAGGATTCAGCATGTAATAGAAACTTTAGTGGGGTTAGTTACCCAATATTAGTAATAGCAAGCTTAAGTCTTTCCTGCTTAACCTCATTTAAAGGTTGAGTAACTAGTTTGAGCTTCAATTGAACAAGGGCTAGGGTTAGTAGTGACCTTGCAAGACTTTTAAAAAATGCAACAACTAACCTTCTTAGGAATTAAGTCAAGTTTGGATCTTAGTGAATTTTTATAAGAGTGTCATCAAATTTGTACTGTTTTGGAATGCTTATCTACAAAATTAGTAGAATTGGTAAGCTTTTAGTTAAGGGACATGGCTTATGCTTAGTATTTATCCTTTATATAGAGGAGGAATGCAACGGATCCCCCTCTTGAGTAACCAGAGTTTAATAAGGCTTTTCTTTCTCGTTTCATGCATAAAAGTATTAGGTATGCTAAAGCAAGGGAATTTAAGCACCTGGTTTAAGCAGAGAATATGTCAGTATTGAGTTTTCCAAAAACTCACCCCCCCAACCATCCCTTTCAATTTTACAAGTTCCAACAACTAAGACATTACAAGACACTTGCTGTCACGTAATAGTCTTCATTTTTGCATAGGTCTATTTGGTTCGTGTATATAAGGCCTAATGCTAGATAATATGTATGATTGTATATTATGGTATATAAGATCATTGTAGTATGCTGCGGCCTAGAGCTATGGCTTTAAGGTCTTTGTCCATTGTGCATGTGTATTGGTACTATAACGTACCGTGGAATAAAGCTATAACCTTAGACTCTTTGACCACTATTTACTTCATAATTTTTTACCCTTTATCAAAGCTATAGTATATACATGTGAATTTTGTCTATACTATTTGTATTTATTTGAATTTAATGTCTATATGTTCAAGTCTGCATATAAGTTTGTCTGAGCTTTATGGAGATGAGATGTCCTTACCTCCATGCCAGTCATGATCCCAACTTTTTAGGGTGTGACATATATGGGCAAAATCTTAATAATAAGATATAATTTCATAGATCATATGAACTATACTTACAAGATAAAATCTGTATAAGTGATGCATCCCCAAACTGTTTGCAATAATAGATTATTTAAATATGAGGCCATATTTAGTTAATAAATTTTTTTAGTTCATAATAATATTATTTGTAAATTTATTTATAAATGCAGATATATTAAAAATAATCAATAAAGCAATTCACTAATTTGAGCTTAATACATCATAAAATAAGTATGACATTTACAATGTGTCTAATTTAATTATATTGATCAAGTGAATATTATTGATATACGACCAATCTCAAATTTAATTTATAGGAGTTTTTTTGGCTTATGATCGATCAACCTTGGGCTTTTATTGCAATAATTTGGAGTTAACTTAGAAAATCATATAATTCTGAGATGATTAGATTTAAACCTTCTAAGTTAGAGATAAGAAACTTATGGTATAAAGTCTCTTTGCTAGCTTAAACTCAACTTATATATTAAGTTAAATGCAAACTTATAAAAGAATGTTAAACAAAGAGAAGCCAAATATATATATATATATATTGATAGAATTTATTATACAAAAAATGTAATTTGTTTTTTTAAAAAGACATTCTGATTCACGTAGCGTTTTTAATATAATAATTTTTTTTTATTTTTCTATACATGTTGTAACACCTTATTTTTCTTTAATATATGTTATGTATTTATATATTCGTAATAAATTATAATTTTAGGGATATATATATTATATAAAAAATAATTGAATATTTTAAGAATAATTATAAATTTAAGGTCAAATAGATGAAAAAAGTCAAATTAAGGGCTGAATTAATAAATTATTCTAGTATAAATAGAAGAGTTTATTTGTGTTTAGAGTTTTAACATATTTAAGATAAAGAAATAGAGTTTGAGTAAGATACAAGAAATAGGAAAAAGGCAAAGGAAAAATAGTAAGTTTTCTTTTTCTTATTTTTTATCAATTTTTAGATTAATGATTTGTTATTAGTAATAAGTAATTTTGTTATTAATTTTTATAAAATATGATGATTGAAACTTATAATCAAATTATGATGTTAGGGTTAAAATCTTATGATTAAAAAATTAACAAAACTATCTTACTCATTACTTAGAATTGACAGCAGTTGTGTTTGCACTCAAGATTTGAAGATATTATCTTTATAGAGAAAAATGCGAGATATATACAGATCACAAAAGTCTTAAATACTTCTTCACCCAAAAGGAGTTAAATATAAGATAATATTGAAGTTCACATCAATATTTTGGAGGAGCATGCACAAAGCCATGGGTATGAAGTTACATTTTAGTACTACTTTTCACTCGCAATCTGATGGATAATTTGAAAGAACCATTTAAATTCTTAAGGATATGTTACAAGCTTATGTAATAGATTTCAAGGATAGTTGGGACAAACACATACACTTGTGAAGTTTACGTACAATAATAGTTACCAATCTACAATTGATATGGCTCCTTATGAAGCTCTTTATAGAAAAAAATCTAGATCTCCAATGCATTGGGATGAGGTTGGAGAAAGGAAATTGATGGGACCAGAAATAGTTCAACAAACTTGTGAAGTAGTTGAAAGAATAAAAAAAAAAAAGAATGAGAGTAATTCAAAACAAACAAAAGAGCTATGTAGACAATTGAAGAAAAAGTTTGGAATTCATTGTAGGTGACAACGTATTTCTAAAAGTTGTTCCAATGAAAGGGGTGATGAGATTTGGTAAAAAGGAATAGTTAACTCCTAGATATATTAGTCTTTTTAAGATATTTCAAAAGAGTAAAAGATGTGGCTTACAAATTGGCTCTTCCTCTATTACTATCTGGACTTTATAATGTGTTTCATGTGTCTATACTGCGTAAATATATTTCTAACTTAACACATGTATTAAGTTATGAACCGCTCCAACTTAAAGATGATCTACCCTACGAGGAGACACCTATTCAAGTTCTAAATCATAAAGAGTAAGTGTTGCATGCTAGAAAGATTTCTTTTGTGAAAGTTTTATGGTGAAACCATTCGATAGAGGAGGCAACTTGGGAACAAGAAGAGAAAATACGAGAGATATATCCTTAATTGTTTGATATTTAAGGTATGTATAAATTTTGAGAACGAAATTCTTGCTAAGTAAGGAGAATTGTAACACCTTATTTTTCTTTAATATATATTATATATTTATATATAGATAATAAATTACGTTTTTGGGGATATATGTATTATATAGGAAATAATTGAATATTTTAGGAATAAACTATAAATTTGGGTCAAATAGATGAAATAATTGAATTTATTTGTGTTTAGGGTTTTAACGCATTTAAGAAAAAGAAATAGGATAAGAATAAGAGACAAGAAATAGGAAAAAGGTAAAGGAAAAATAATAAGTTTTTTTTTCTTATTTTATATCAATTTTTAGTTTAATAATTTATTATTAATAATAAGTAATTTTGTTATTAAGTTTTATAAAATAAGATAATTGAAACTTATTATTAAATTGTGATATTATGGTTAAAATCTTATAATTAAGAAATTAGAAAATTTTTATATATGGAGAGATAGTTAGGAAAAAATAAAATTTCTGCAGAGATAATATTATGACAGTGGCTCAATTCG
>CP135533.1:6697686-6725465 GCA_032402905.1 Khaya senegalensis | reverse complement strand
GGTATAGCTGCTGTACGGTATATCTATCAATACAAAATTTATAACTACATTATTAATTTTAAAATATATTATAAAATAAATAAATATTACTTAAAATATAAATTTAAAATTTAAAAAATATAAATATAAAATTTAATATATATAATAAATAATATTTAAAATATAAATAAAAAAATTTATAATAATTAATATAAAATTTAAAAGATTATTATAAGATGATCCTATTTTTACGTTGTTGACTCTTTTGGTATAAGAAAAGTAGGAGTATAATAAAGAAAATGTAAGTTTACAAGAACTGTGCAAAGCAGTAGGATTGAGTTGCGAGTCCCTTACCTAACCCGGGACGCTGAGAAGTTGACTTCGTTGTCTAGACTATTTCATTTTCGTTGCCGTGGTGTGGTTACCATTTCAAATAAAATACATGCAGCCAATAAGAAACGTTTCTAAAATATTAAAATCAACGTGACTCTTTGAAACTATTCATTTGACCATTCAAAATTTATTCATCACCTATTAAATGTATGAGATTCGTAATTTGCTACAAGTATTCCAAGAATTTTGAGTTCTTAATTTTTCAATTTTTATTGTCCAATTTTTGTTAAAATTGCCAACTTTTCAATTTATTTTTATTAATTAAAAAACTGTAATTATAATAAAAAGCATTGAAAAATGTTGAAAGATTTACTGTACATGAATATATAGCATTAACACGACTCATATAAAACTATTGTAATTTAATATTTTTTTATATATTTTAAAAAAATATTTTTAAATACTTTAATCATAAGTATTTAATATTTTCTATTAAATTAACAACAAATATCAATATCGTCCAATAGATAATATTCTAAATTCTTAAATTAAAATAAAAAGAGTAACAAAGTATGGTTGAAATAAATAAAAATAATTTTAATTTAATTAGGAAGAAAATAAAAAAAATTTAGGCACAAAAAAGAAAAAAAGAATAAGAAAACGTATGAATATTTTAAGGGTAAATAAAAAGGGGGCAGAAGCGCAAGTGGGTGACTTTGAGAAACGGAGAAAAGTATTTGATCAGAAAAGGACACAGGCCAACAAAGGGAAAGGCAGGTTAGATCTGAAAGCCACGCTTCTTCTTCTCTCCTATTCATGTTTGAAGGAAGCTCAAAATTCAACATGGGCTGGGCTCTGCTGGCTCCGTCCTCCTCCTCTCTCTCTCCTATTAATATATTTAATCACAATTGACAAATACATATACGAAAACTGCTCATAATAATAATAATAATAATAAAAAATAAATAAATAAATATAATCACACATTATATTTCATTAAGTTACATGTCTTCGATCAAAAAGTCAAAAGAGGTTCAGTATTTATCCTGAAGCAAGCCTTCCCACTTGCGGTTTTTTTTTTCTCCATTTCAGCTTCTAGGGGTTGCTCAATTTAGTGTTCGAAGCTCTCTTCTTTCGTTGTTATTAGTTGAAGTTGTCGGTTTTCAGGGTTTTGATTACTTTTCTACGTTTTCTGTGGATTTGTAGTTACAGAAAAGAAAAAAATTATTGATATAAGTTGCTTTGGTGTTCCTTTTTGTTTAATCTGTGAGCGTGTCTAAGTTTCAAGGTATTAATTTTTAGTTAAGTTTCGCTGAAGGGTCTGTTGTTGGGGATGACGATGATGGTGGATTCATGAGTGGGAGGGATGCCCAGCTGCTTTGCAACTTGAAATCAGACGTAAATTAATTCTTACTTATGCTAAACTTTTATTTTCTTTTTAAGTTATCTGACTTTTAATAGTTGTATGTTGTTTATGAATCGAGTAATAGAATTTCCTTTACATGTGAGACTTTTTTTTATGCTGTATAAAATCAAATTTTGGATTGTTTTTCTCTGTTCCGCACAAATATTTTTCGCAACTGTTATTTAAAGATTAAGTGTTACATTCATTCCATCTGGTACGCTATACCGACTTCTCTATAAGGAGCTGTATTTAATTATATCGAATGCACACATACTAGTATTGCCTTTTATATTGTGTTTTCAATTCTTTGTGTAATGAATCACTAAGCTGTCATCAACATAACTAGGAAAGAACAGACTTCAACCTGTAATGTTGTCATTAGTAAGATCTGTGCACTTCTCATTTATGATAAAGCCCTGAGGTTGTTTTAAATGATTCCTCAATTTCTCTATCTGCTTCAAATTTGTCCATCTAAATACTTAAAAGTAAGCAAAATAGTTGAAATGTTTTAATTGTGTTTTGTACTGGTAACTTTCCATCCTGCTATCTTATAATTACCAAAATTTCCACTCACTTTTACTCTTGATGGAGTTGATTGTCTGCAAATAGATATTGTCTTGACATTGTTTACTTATTTGTATAAACTATAGACAACACTTAATCCAAATGCAGTCATGGATTTGGTAGGTGGCCATTCTGTTCTTAGAATGACCATGCTTGGTGGAAATGTGATAATGGATTAATTCCTGAAATGAAACTGTTAGCATCTAAAGATATAGTTGAGGTAGCCCCATAATGGATTGAATAAGTACAAGCAGTAGCTAATTTTTTCAGATGGGTTATTGTTATGAATTTTCCTCATAGTTTCTTCTGATTTGCAATAGTGACTTTTTGTTTTACTTTCTGAATTGTATTTGTCAATTTTGGTACTTGTGGATCTAATTACTTTGCATTCAGTGGCACAGAAGGAAATACGATTCTTTCTTCTTGAACTCCAGACTTCAGAGCACTAGATCAATCAATTGGATTTCACATGGAGAATGCTATTGACCTTAGCAGAAGTATGTTGTAATTGAATGTTTTTTTCTCTGTCTAAGATACCATAGCTTTTTCTCCTTGTTTCTTTTTCTGTTACTAGTTTGATTTATTTTTTTCTGGTTTCTGTATCTTCATGGGAAGGAAATTGTATTACTCAATTTCAGTATTTTCTGCAGAACCTGTAATTTGTGTAAATTGTTCATCTTATTTTATGTATTTGAAATGTGATCTTTCCCATATATTTTCCCTTCATTCCTCTGTTCTGCCTAAATTTTAATAGCTTGGGTATTTTTCTAATTTCATTGTTCTCAAAAGATATTTTGTCCTTCACTGCAAGAGGCTATACAGAAAATATTATTAATAACTAAATTGTTATGGATATCTCTTCATAGAACTGTTTCTTACAGAAACAAGTAGCAGAATGGTGGGAAACATTATTATTTAGTATTTGAATATGTTTTGTTATCACGCTCACTTTTTGTGTGTGTGCATGAGCGCACGTGTGTAACTGTAGTTGGCTTTGAAAGTGAGTGGTATATATAGGTGGAAGCTACATTTTCCTTGATTGTATTCCTTTCATGTTTTTGCTGCTTTGTAGATAGTGTATTTTATCAAATGAAGACAGGCAGCGAGGCAGTGGGCACGGATGTCCAATTTGGCACCTTAAGTAAGGTGAACCCTTGGCTTTCCTTCGCCATTTAATTTTTGAAAGTAAATGAAATTTGAAGTACTAAGTTTTCTCTCTTGGATTCAGGCACTTGCCTCCTCTGATATAAATCTACCTGCTGCTATTGTGGGGTCCCAGTCATTGCCACTACTGAAAGAACCTCAATCAAATTTGATTTCTGTATCCAGTGGTCATCGTGAGAATTGGGGAGAGTCCAATATGGCAGAAGCCAGTCCTAGAACTGATACCTCAACAGATGATACAGATGATAAAAATCAAAGGGTGATCTCTCTTACTTTTTATCTTTGAGCATTTGATGCTTCTTGGAAATATTGAATAACATTTTTGTTCTAACCCTGCAACTTGCTCTTAGTTTTTTATTTTACTTTTAATGTCTCAACTTAAAGCAACTCCTGCTTTTGCTATTGATGATTGAAACGAGGACAAATATCTGAAATCAAATATTCTCTCTTTTCAGTGCATTTATCAACTGTGTTTTTGGTGCATCCTAATGTTGTGATTCTCATTGCAGTTTGAAAGAGGTCAATCAACGGCTGTCGCAGCGTCCGACTGTAGTGACAAATCGAAAGAAAAATCAGGGGATCAGAAGGTTACATAGTTTAAGCATTTTTTTTTTTCATTTTATTTATATGGTAACATAGCATCATAATTGTGTACTTAATTTGATTATTTGGTTCCTGTTGTTATTTTGCAGACGTTACGTAGGCTTGCTCAAAATCGTGAGGCTGCCAGGAAAAGTCGTTTAAGGAAAAAGGTAGTTCCTCTTTGGACATGCTTTTGTCCATATTGTGATATGAAATGGTTAATGGTGTAGATGTTTGATGCTATTATTAGTTCATTTGGTTCTACAAAGACTGTGTTTGCCGTGCATTTGTATATTGTAGCAAGCTTCTAATTCCAGTCCACCTCCTTCCTTTCTACTTTAACTACAGGCATATGTACAACAGCTGGAGAGCAGTCGGCTGAAGCTGACGCAACTTGAGCAAGAGCTTCAGCGAGCTCGCCAGCAGGTTTGGTTTATGTTATCCCATTGATATCAATAATATTTTATCTTTTTTTTTTCTCTCATTTTTCTTTCAGGAAAAAATTGCTAACCTCTCTTATACTATGGCCTATGTATACTTGGACTTCCATTGTTTGCAAAACATCAGTAACCTCTCCTGCCAGGCGGCTTATTACAAATTCTTGGATGGATTTCTGAAACAAATTTAGGCAATTCTGGGCATTTGTGAAAAACTTAAGCATTTTCATATAGAGCATACTGTTTTCAATGTCTGCAATATTTACCTTTTTCTTTTCATAAGATTCTAAATTATGTTTAACTCTCTTCACTGTAGGGTATATTCATTTCAAGTTCAGGAGATCAATCCCATTCAATGAGTGGAAATGGTACTTCATATATCTATACCATGGATTTTAGTTTGGTTAGACTCTGTAAATGGATCATGTTGATCATGTGTGACTTTAAGTGGTTTATCAGAATGTTCTGTGAGATCCATGAAGATGTATTTAGATCCATTGATTTAACATCGAAGTTGCTTATGATAATTGCATATCTAAATTTTTACTGCATGGGTGTACGTACACTATATTATGAGATGTGATTTGTATGAATGCTGACATGTTTTCTGTAATGCACATTGTTTTAATAAGGATGTCATTACTATTTCTTCGATAAACTGCCATCTGAACCTTCAATGTTTTTGTGTCTATACACACACACTGTTCTGATTGTTCTTGCATAAACAATTTTTTGTGGGGATAGTCTCATAATTTGTCTTAGCATTTAAATCAATAACAGTATGTCCTCTTTTTTTGTGGATTGCTTGTTCCCTCTTTTGTGAATTTTGTTTGATAACTCTTGTTTCTTAGCAAGTAAACAAATTGAGTTGATGCTGCTAGGACTCCTTATAGTGGTATGCCTGTATGACAGCTTGGGTGGGGTTGTGGGTTTTCTCAAGAATGTTTAAAGAAAGAGTTTTCTTCACATTTTGAGGAAGTATATAAACAGTAAACATTTCCATGAATATATATCTGATACCTAGAAATCCCTTGGACTGTCTATGTTCTTTGAGCCCTAAATCAGGGGAACTATGCTTGTCCTACAGCCTAGGTAGTAAAGAAATTCTAAAACATGAATATCCAAGGTAGGTGGTCGGGCTATGCAGTGGTTTCGGGAAGAATTGGAACCGATGCAAACCAAACCGAAAAAACTGGTTTCGAACCAAAATTGATTTTTTTTTGGTAGGTTTCAATTTCAAAAATCGTGAAATCGGAACCAAATCAAGGAACTGATTTTTTTGAAAATTAAAAATTATTTATTAATTTAATTTATTTTTTTAAGATAAAATAAATACAAATCCATATTCAATAATTATTTTATTAATAAAATAATAGCATTTAGAATTTTTCATTAAAATTATGAAAATTAATTTTATTAACTTAAATAAACACTTTAAACTTAAAAATAGCACACGATATTAAAATTTATTGTTAAATTTGTGTAAACGTAATTTTCACATATTTAGTTCAACAAATAATTTCTCTGTACTGTGAATATTTTTTATCCGTTGAACTATATAGAAAAAATTAATTAATATATTTATAATGTTTTATTTAACTTAATTTATCGTGTTATGTGTATAATAATTTAATAAAATCATGATGTATATATATTTATTTTTAAATTGTTGAATAAATTAACAATTATATGTACATGGTATAATATTATTAGATATCTATTTTAGTATCATAAAAAAATTTTAAATTTTTTTCGTGATATGTAATATTAACTTGAATAGTAGTATAATTTTTTTTAAATAGTTTATCATCTATCAATTCTTTTTGATAAATTATTTTATTCTCTTTTATTCATTCAATTTTTTTTTTATGCATTTTATTGCTTTTATAATTTAATACCATAAACTTAAATTTTTTAAGAATTTTTTTTAGAGTTAAAAATTATGAAATTTAGATAATTAATAAATAGGGTATCCTATTTTAGAATTGAAATTGAACGAAATTGAAAAATAGGGTACCTTGTTAAATATGCTAGGTTTTGATTTCATGTTGAACTAGAATTGCATTCGGTTTTGCACACTCCTAGTAGGTGGCCCCAATTGTTTTAGAACCCTTGATCTCTTGGGTAGAAGTCAAGGGTCTTTTACCACTCAATCCAACCTCGAGGTTTTCAATTTAAAAACTAAGATTAAAACAGTTATTCATGGCATGAGTTAATGTAAAATTGTATTAATTCCTTAATCCTGGCTGTTTACTAACAGGAATGGTTGCACAGTTTTTGAAAAAAATATTAAATTTTGGTCTTTTCTGTTGACTTCTGGTGGGTCTATTTCTTGGTTTATGTGTTTTTTATCTGATATTTGTTCTGTTATATCTCTATCGTGGGATTTCTTTCAAGTACTTTACATTTTTAGTGTTTTTCCTCTTGATTGCTTGGTGATTTGATGCCATGTTTGCTACTTTACGAGCAAATCTCCAAATTGTAATTACGATTGCATTGCTGACTCTTGATTGATCTACAGGTGCTGCAGCATTTGATGTAGAGTTTACTCGGTGGCTAGAAGAGCACAACAGGCATATAAATGAGCTAAGGGCTGCAGTCAATTCGCATGCAGGTGACACTGAACTTCGCACTATCGTTGACAATGTTACAACACAATTTGATGAAATTTTCAGGCTTAAAGGCATTGCTGCAAAGGCTGATGTCTTCCACATCTTGTCAGGAATGTGGAAGACACCGGCAGAAAGGTGTTTCATGTGGATTGGTGGCTTCCGCTCATCTGAGCTCCTTAAGGTGAGTTGGCCGCTGCTTGTTTTGGCTCCCTACTCTATCTTTAGGTTTTTGGTTGCTACATTTGGTGGGTCTTGTGAAGGGACAAATGGATTCCATCAATCTTAGAGAACCTAAATTTGTGGAGATAAGATTTAAGTACTTTTCTTATGTAAATATATAGCAAAGGCAAATAAATTATTACTATCAAGCAGTATGTTTTAGTGGTATATAGTTTATGCAAGAAATAATTGTAGGATGAGGCACTTTTGAAGAATGGATTTTTCAAATGTTATTTTATGGTTCTATTTTCTTGAATTCTTTTTAGGCTATTTTTATACTTCTCTATAGAACAACCATCCTTGGATTTTTGCTTCAACCATGGTTCCTAACTTTGTCAGTGTTAAAACCCTTTGACATTAACCAAAAAAAAAAAAAAAAGAAGAAGAAAAGCTCAATAGCTCTTATATGTTGCTTTTAGCAGAATTCTCAATTTTGTTGAGTAAATGTGAACTATCTTTGTGGCTCTTTTTCTGTCTCTTTTAAGTTTATATTCATGTTGATGTTTTAGGGGTGCTTGTGAAATGCAGTGCAACAAAATCATTTTAAATTGCCATTCTGCTTTCATCTGATTAATTCATGATATTTAAGTTTTCCATGCAACACATTTTCATTTGTTTGACCAATCAAAACACGTGCTCTGCTTTTGATCTGAATCAATGCTGTTGCAGCTTCTTGTGACGCAATTGGAGCCTTTAACTGAGCAGCAGTTAGTGGCCATCTACAATTTGCAGCAATCATCCCAACAGGCTGAAGATGCTCTTTCCCAAGGGATGGATGCATTGCAACAATCTCTGGCTGAGACACTGGCCAATGGTTCCCCAAGCCCATCTGGACCATCTGGGAATGTTGCAAACTACATGGGTCAAATGGCCATGGCAATGGGA
This sequence comes from Khaya senegalensis, assembly GCA_032402905.1. NCBI lineage: Eukaryota > Viridiplantae > Streptophyta > Magnoliopsida > Sapindales > Meliaceae > Khaya > Khaya senegalensis. The sequence goes on along the minus strand of CP135533.1, from coordinate 6,717,285 downwards.
AAGCTAGGAACTCTTGAAGGATTCCTTCGTCAGGTAATTTCCTTATAAAATTGATTCAGGTTTCTTCTTTCCAACATGCTGACTCTGTTGTGAAGCATTAATAATACCAATAAAAAAAAAAAAAGAAATGGTGAAATTTTGTGCCGTAAAGGTAGCTGGGTTTTGAAGTAGCTTTTGAAGTAGCTTCTTCGGGATTCTTCTCTTTGCTATGTGTTGACTTGTTGGCAAGAATTTAACAATGCACCGGTGAAATAGTTTGCTGCTTCTCATGTGTTATTTTAACCTATATCTTGTCGAACTGAATTAACAGATATAGAAATGGTGTATGCAGTTTGGATATCTTGTGTTTTTAGATTGTATGTCTCAGGGAAGAAATCATTTTATTTGATTGTATGTCTCAGGGAAAAAAATCATTTTATTTCTATTTTATTATTCAAAGAACTTGGATAAGCTATTCAGATGTCTGTCTGATTTCTGGTATGAAATGTGCACTGAGCATAAATATGCACACTTAACTCATGTACATAAAGTTGTGTACGTTGTATGTGAGTGTAGCTTTTTCTTGCAGTAGTCATGTTACTTTACTAGGAAATTGTTTTGCTCAACTTGATGGATTCCATCTCATCAGTCAACATCACGCAATCATCAGTCTAATTTAAATTTTAGTCGCCCAGATAAAGTTTTCTTAGTGAACCTAAATTGTGTATATGACCAGCTAGTGGTTAAGTATTGATTTTTGTTATTAATCCTGTAGTTAATACAGTTCATCTGTCTGATTTTTGTGATAGAGAGAGAATTAAAGATAGCCTTTTTCCACAATTTAAAATTTGATTTTGCATGGAGCAAAAGTTGGAATTGGTTTTTATGTGGCAAAATGGTTTTCAGCATGCTCTGTTACTATGGCTAACATGATTACTGCAATGGGACTGTTTCATTTTCAGATGCAATTTTTTAAGGGTTGCAGTATTGGCATGCCTTGTCTGAGTATTAGAAGTTGGAATAATTTTATTTTCTTGTCATTACAAGCAACATAAATGGCCTTCAGCCAGATCCTCCTGTCCCCTTGTGACAGCAGTCATTTCTAATTGTCTTTCTTTTGTAATCACCAGGCTGATAATCTGCGTCAGCAAACTCTACAACAAATGCATCGTATATTGACTACACGACAATCAGCTCGTGCACTGCTTGCTATAAATGATTATTTCTCAAGGCTTCGAGCCCTCAGTTCCCTTTGGCTTGCTAGGCCACGAGAATGAGACACAGTAGATTTGTCTTCAAAAGTATATCCAGAAGAATACACGATTCAGTAGCTGAGTAAATTATATCCACGAGCTTCTGCAGTGACAAGACAATATGGTACTGGTTGGAGCTCTGCTGTATTTATAGGTCCCATCTATACTTGTATGCATTCGTCGTAGATATGTTCATTTAGGTGTTTACTTATTTTGCGTTGTAAAACATTGGTGCCAATAATTTGGTAACGTTTGATGTTTGTTAGAATTGAGAAAGGAATATAGAAAGTGGTATATTTAACATAGGCTATAGCTCTCAACTTCATTATCAGAATTCAGATCAAATCGGGGTGAAATAGCTTTCATTTTGGATGTCATGTTTTTCTTTATGCGATTACTAATTTCTTAAGAATTTAACAGAATTGAGGCTACAGCTTCATCGTTTGCTAGAGTATCAACTGCTCTAGTTTTAGTACCTTCAACTTGAAAACTGACTAGCATATTTTGATGCTGTTCTGGGTTACCAAACAGGGGATAGATATCGTTAACTTGCGGATTTGCAGCCGGCATGCCATGTAAAGGGGAACCCAACATGAATTGACCGTAATGAACATTTATTACATGACAATCCGGATACCCGATCATCTTGTATTTATAGTCTAATAAAAATTGTGTATTTTCAAGTTGTTTTTCATCCAACATTTTAGATATATTTTAATTTTACATGCAATTGGGCATAATTGACGATTTAGATTGTACAAATTTAGAAAAAAATTAAATAAAATAAAAGTGAGAACCATTTTAAATACAGGACGGTCATGTTTTTGATGGTTATGTGCAGAACTGTTCAAAACACAGTACCGTATGTATTTGTAATTTTAGAAATTTTCAAGGTGCTTGTTTCATTAACATTTTACATGCATTTAAATTTCAGAACCGTAAAAACCTTTTAGATTTACCATAGATAATGTAACATCAAATGTAGAAAGATCTTGCTGTAAAATTTAATTAGTGTGATGAATGACCAATAAAATATGGAAAGAACATTATTTTAATGGACTTAGCTATGATACTCTTAGATATTGTTATCTCTTAAAAAAATTGTGTATTAGGCTTCAAATAATTTTTATAAAACTTGAAACAAAGAAAAAAAGAGTTAAAACATATATGACAAATATTGAACAGAACTTGAAACATTCAATAAAAAATTAAAAATATATTAAAAAAAACTTGAAATATATAATGAACAAATCCTTGAAACATGCATAAAAATTTTGAAGCAATCATTGAAATAATTAAAAAAAGTGGGCAACGATATACAAATGTATGATAGCTAAATTCTATTTTCTTTTTTTTTTTCCCCCTCTTTGTAACAGTTTTCTCAATTTAATAGTTATATTGGTACAATAATTTTAAAAATAATATATTTATACAATTTCTTATTTTTATGAAATATTTAAATAATTAAAAAAATTTTTATTATTCAACTATTTACAAATTGTCAAATCTAAATTTATTATTGTTATTTTATATGAATATTTAATTTATATTTATACAAGAGAGAGGAACTCTCATAAATTAATGCAAGTATGCACCAACATTTTTTAATGCACTTTTACACATTAGAAAGCAGATTATTTTATTATGAAGAAATAATTTAGGCATAAAATTAGTTTTATTTGTGGTATTGTTGTGGATAGTGGATGATTTGAGAAAATTATCTAACAATGCTGTTTATTTAGCATCCAATTAGATATTTTAATGACTTCATTACATCATATTACGCTCAAGACTTCATATTTTACTTTGTTTCATGATTTTTTGAAAGTCAAAACTATGGTAATGATGAAATTTTAATTCCAGCAATATTTTCGAGTTTTGACGATGTTGTTATCAAATTTTAATAATTCGGCCAAACAATGATTTTGTTGGTAGCGCGGAACTCGAGAAGATATGCCAAGATAATTTGTTTTTCACTGGTCAAAATGTAGAATAATAATAGCTAGAAATTAGAAAACGTAAAAAAATTTATTTTATTTTATTCTATGTGAAATTACTGACTCTTTGCCTTTCATTTTTTTAAGGAGTAATTGAAACCCCTCCAAAATCTTTTTAAAACTCCTATTATTTATTTAATTCATTAAAACATATTAAAATTAAAATAATTTTTTAAAAATCCTATTCATATCCAAAATAATCCTTCTTATCTTTCTTTTACATAAATCCATTATTGTTGTTGTTAATATTATTATTGTCATTATTTTTGTAATTATTCAAACTCCATATCTAATTCAGACTCAATATTAATTAACCTTTCTACATAAACCCTATTATCATTGTTATTTTTCAAATCTCCTAATTAATTCAAAATTTATGTCAACAATATTTTTATTTTCATAAATCCTTTGTAACCTTCATAAGCTTGATTTTAGCCATAATCATGACAAGTGGATGAGGTAATCTATCTAATTTTTAGGAGAAAAAACGATTTTTATGGATGAAATTTTAACTTGTCTTAGTTCTTGAATTCGTTTATAAGACTTGCATTTTGTCAAGCTTGACCTAGTGGAAGGGATTAAAATATTTGTTTGTGAACAATGGTTTAAGTTAATCATAAGCTTAAGGTTCTTGATTGACCTACACCAAAAATTTTTTTTGTTATACCAGGATGAGGTTGAATAGAGCCCAAGGCCTATGGTTCTCCTGACCCATTAAGTAAAAATTGAGGATGACAATAATTTTATAAGTTTTAAAATCAAAGAACATTAAAGTTCCTTGGAATTGGTTACTTAAGGGCCAGTTTAATTTTCAGCACCCAAAGATTAGATTGAGCAGTGGCAACTTGTTTGTCCTCCTGAAGCTACAGAGCCGACATGGTGTACGGCTAGTGAGTGAAAAAATGTTGAGGCGATACCATATATTTGAGAAGATCTAACCTACTGAACTAAAGTTAGATAGAATTCTCAATACTTCTCCATCAATTTGTTAAGCCTAACCTTAATTACCGCCCATGAAGAACCAAAGATGTTTTCACTCCTTATTGAAAGAGGTTAAAGTTAATCACAAGTTTCTCTATCTTTGACCAAGCTGCGAAGTAATACTAGTATGGTTAGGCTTAAGGATGATAGAAGGATCAAAGTTATTGGAAGGTCGGCTCAATTTGCTTGCTTTGACATAATTTTAGAGAATGAACATGCTCGTTAGAGTATTCTATGCATTCAAATTCAACTAAGGGGGGGTGTGTGGGGCGGGCATTCAAAAGGTAATAAAAAAAAATGTAAAATAGGCTTAAAGAGGTAACCTTGCCTAACGACAAATACCTCATTGAGGAAAGCAACCTCAATAGGTGTGGTTGCTAGGCTACTCATTATTTATTAAATTAATAAAATTATTGGTACAAACTTTAAAAATATCAATTTTAAAATTTTAAGAATTAGTTTTAAAATTTTAAGAAAGAATTTTGAAATTCAACAATTTGAATTAAAATTTAAACTCTAAGAAAACTAAAATTGAAATTAAAGAAATTTGATCTAAAGATTAAAAAAATCAAAAACCAAAGATAAAAATTTTAATTCAATAATTCACTAATTATGAATTAAAAGTATAAGAAAAAAATTCAAATAACACAAGGATATCTTTGATAAGTTCACAAAAATTTTTTAAAGAACAAAAAAAAAAAAAAGAAAGTAATTCTCACAATTTAAGTTGAATAAATTCTAATCTTTAATTACAATATTGTTTAAACCATTTTATATAAATTTAACAATTAAAATCCTAAACAGTTAGAATTAAAAATTTTAATATAAAACAACTATCAATAAAAATTCTAATATAAAATAATTAGGAAAAAATATCTTAAAATAAGTAGAAAAAAGTAATTAATTAAAATTTATGTTTATATGTTATTCCTAAACACATTAGAAAACTTAACTAAAATGTTATAAAAATATATCTCAAAAAAGTTATAATTCCTCTCTTGTCCTTGTAATAGGTTCAATTGGCACGTGAAAAAAATCATTATGAATTTGATGTTGATTCTCATCATTTTCTCTCTTTAAAAGGATTCATTCTTAAATCATTATCATTATATCAACAATTCTAAAATCAATAAATATCCTCTACAATCCATTTTTCTTAGGCACAAGTAATATTGAAATTCCACATGGACTCATGCTTTTTCTCATATAATTTAATCATTAACTGCTCAACTTGCCTTTGAAGTTCTTTTGTTTCCTTTAAATTATTTATATACGTTTGTTGATTAAGTGTCATAGCACTAGGTACAAAATCAATTTGACATTCTATCACTCTAATAGGTGGTAACCCATTTGGAACATCATTTGAAAACACGTTATCTTAATTTTGCAACAAAGAAACAGTGATACTAGGCAAAGATTTATCAAGTTTGTTAGTCCTAAAATAAGTCTCATTGTATAAAAGTATAATATAGGCTGATTGGCATAAAAAATAATTTTGACATCACTCTTTTTAGCATGAATCAATTGTTTCTTTTTTTTCCTATCAACAATCTTTTTTTTTTTTTTCACTCTCTTTTTCTTTTTCTTTTAAATTCTCAATCTCTCTTGAAATTTTATCTCTATTTTTTTTTTCTTTTTTCACACTCTTGATCTCACATTCTCTTCTTAACTCACTCACTCTTTTTAATTTTAATTGATCATCATATGCTTACCTTGGGATCAATAAAGTAAGAGTAATGGATTTGTTATCTTTTATGAAAGAGTATCTATTTTTAAACCCATAATGAATGACTCTCTTATCATATTGACATGGCATGTCTAATAATATACAACTCGCATATATAAGGATAACATCGCACAACACTTTGTTAAAATACTTTCTAATTGAAAAGGTAACTATTATTTGTCTAGTTGCTCATATCTCCCCACATTCATTCAACTATTAAAGTTTATAAGGTTTAGGATGTTTTATTAAAGATCAATTAAATTTTTTAACTAAAGTAGTACTAACCACATTAGCACAACTCCCTTTAATAATCATAATAAATACCTTGTTATTGATGTAGTATTTAGTATGAAAGATGTTTTTCCTTTACTGATCATTATCTTTCTCTTTAACTTGTATACTTAATATATGTCTAGCAACAAGTATTTAACCATCAACCAAAAATTCCACACGACTATCACTAGCATCTTTAAGTGTTGGTATTGTTTCTTCATCACTTTTTCATTCAATCTCTACTTCTTCAAAGATTATACCTTATATTATTTTGTTTCCTTTATAAGATAGCAAGGGAATATTTTTTGCCTATTCATTCTTTTTCTTATTTCATTAAATATCATGTATTAGAATATATCCTAATTTCCATTCGTGTTATCAATTTTAGAGGTATTTTATTTTGTATATGTATATAATTTTATTATTAGTAAAAGAAAGAGGTCTTAATCGTAAATATAAGTTATTTTTTTTTATCATATATTTAAATAAAATATATTTGCAAACTAGTTGAATAATTTATTTAATTATTAAATAATATTATTAAAACTATTCCCTAAGTAAGTGATATTAAATGGACAATAATATCGCATAATAAGTATACTAAACATCTTTGGTGAATGTCATGAAATGATATTAGTGCAAGTAATGATTAAATTCACGTTATAAGAACATTAGTATGAATTAATAGTTAAAGAACTATTTTTTAAATATAATCAATTAATGATAATTTACATAATTATATATATAGTTAATAATTTATCATATAATTATACTAATATATAATATAATACTTTAACTTGAGATAATATCATCGAATATGATGTAGATACACACAATTCATATGGTATATAAGTATAAGACTAATTATGTCTTGTATGTTAAAACTAGTTTAGTCATGTGTTATTTACACATGAAAATAAATAATGATTAATAAAAAATTCATTAACTTGATATATATAGGATCAAAGTTGTTGCTGCTGACTCAATTTAAATTTGAGTTCATAAATGAGCATTAATAAATGATTGAAATAGTAAATATTTGATTAGAGTGAATTAAATGTCATACGAAAGAGTTCGTAGTGACTAGTTCAATGCATATTGATTGATCGTTCATATTTATATTGGTATATGATTATGACACACTATGAACCCATACTCGATTAAGATTGAACAACAAAGGGATATTACCCATACGGTATGTACAATTGAGATGAAGTCCGATGAAGTACTAATTTATTATGGTTTAGGGATTATAGCATATTGATAAATGTTAACTATAATCGTTAAACTTTCAAAAAGTTTGAAATTCGAAAGAGTTAGAATAAATTCACGATTATTTTACATTGAACCTGCATGGTCATTCCAATAACCAAAGCGGTGAGAAATATTCTAGAGAGAAAAAATATTATCAGTAAGAAAACTAATACCTTTGAGATAATACAATTTTTGAAATAAATGTATATAAGTATTATATATTTTTGTAGTTCTTTAAAGTGATTAAAAAATTTTCATAGTTTTGTATTTTCATGTAATTTAGTGTAAATTCTATACCATTTTAATAATATAGATTATCAAAGAACCTAAATATAAATTATCAATTATTAAATAATTACAATTAAGCTCTCAAAGTTACATTTATTTATTTATTTCATAGTTAAAGTAAATGTAATTATGTGAATGTACAAGGACAAAGTGCAATAAATGATAATTATTGAATAGTTACCATTTGTTTTAGTACATACTTATTTATTAATACACTTAAGGGTTAATATTATAATTTTGGATAAAGGATAACAGATCCAAATTATCAAAGGCAAACAAACCTAAGAAGAATTCACAATTAAACAAAATTGATGTATTGATTGTGAAAACAATAAGGAATTGAATATCTCTTATAAAGATATTAATCACCCTTTTTATTGCAATTGGCATTTCTTTCTCTCTATTGACTATTTTTGCTTTAGTTTTTTTTTCACCAATTTAATTCAACAAATATTAAAATCAAAGTGTAAAAATTACACAATTATGATAACCACACAACAATTACAAAAAGAAATGTAAATTTGAAATTTTTTTTTTTTTATATTCTTAACAAGAATTAAATGAGTAAAGATGAACACAAATAAAACAAGAAGATACAATTTATCAAGAAAAGATAAAAAAAAAAAGATAAAGTGTTGGATGAATACTGCTACAGATGAACAATACCTCTTTGATCGATATTATAAACAGTAACTCATCTTTTATCTTTTTTTTTTTATTTTTTTTATTTTTCAATAAAAATACAAAATAATTTTAAAGATAATAAAATTCAAATTTAGAATCAAAGCTCTGATACTAAATTGATGCAAACCTCAATAATTAGTCTTAAGACCTTAAAAATGAACTTCAAAAAACTTGAATTAGAATTTAAACTTCAAGAAAATTAAAATTGAGATTAAAAAATTTTGACCCAATTATTAAAGGAACTAAGAACTAATGGTAAAAATCTTGATTCAATGATTCATTAATCACAAACTAAAAATAGAAGAACATGATTTGAACATCACAAGAGAGATTTCTTAATAAATTTACAAAATTCTTTGAAGAATCAAAGAGAAAAGAAATTTTCATAATTTTAATTGAATAAAATTTAATTTTTAATTATAATATTATTTAAGCTCTTTTATATAAAGCTTACAATTAAAATCTTAAACAATTAGGATTAAAAGTCTAAGTCTAAAATAATTAGGAATAAAAATTTTAATATAAAATAATTAACAATAAAAGTCCTCGAATAAATATAAAAAAGTAATTAATTAAAATATATACTTATATGATATTTCTAAATACACTAGAAAATTTAATTAAAATATTACAAAAATATATCTTAAACAAGTTATGTTTCCTTTCTTGCCCTTATAATAGGTTCAATTAGCATGTTAAAAAAGAAAATCGTTATGAACTTGATGTTGATTCTCATTAATTATATTTTTCTTTAAAATATATATTAACAAATAATTTATCTTATATTTTTGCAAGATGAGACCCATAGAATTATGTAATGTTAGGGTAATGATAACGAGACTATTTAATTGATGTATAATCTTTTAAATTCTTCATGGTCATAAAACTTGAAGTTCAAAGCTACTAAGACTGGTACATACTTTGCATACTTGTCAAAAGGGTGACATATCTCATTAACCTTTTGTGTAAAGACGCTAATAAAAGTATTTGGGTGCTTATTAGAGAATAGGTTTACTAAACTCACATATTATAATACAAGAGCATCCAAATTGTAGTTTTACTTTGTCAACTGAGAGTAATGTTAAAATATGCCTTAAGTGTCATTCGTGTTATTGATTTTGGAGATATATTTTATCTTGTATATACATTATTTATAAATAAAAATAAGAATTTTTTTATTTATAAATATGTGTTGTTTCCTTTATTTAGTTATGCATATAAATAAAATATATTTGTGAATTATTCTAATAATTCTTTTAATTGTTAAATAAAATTATTAAAGTTATTTGCTACAGAAGTGATATTGAATGGGCAACGATATCTCATAGTAAGCATACTAAATATCTTTGGTGAATATTATAAGATAATAATAGTATAGATAATTTGAAAAACACGTTATTAGGACATTAGTATGGATTAAATAGTTAGAAAATTACTTTTTCAAACATGACCACATAATAATAAATCACATGATAATATTTGTAATCAATAATTTATTGTAAATTGTACTAGTGTATAATATTATCCTTTGACCTAAGATATCATAGTCAAATATAGTATAAATGCATGTAGTTCATATAGTGTATAAGTACAAAACTAATAATGTCTTGTATGATAAAGTCAATTTAGTTACGTGTTATTTATATTTGAAAATGAATGATGGTTAAAGTGGGATCCACTGGCTCAATATATAGAATCAAAATTTTTACTAACTTAATTTAAATTTGAGTTCTTAAACGAATATCAATAAATGGTCAAAACAACAAATCACTGGTCAATATAATTAAATATTACACGAAGAAGTTTGTAATGATGAGCTCAATGCATATTGATTGATAGTTCGTATTTATATCAGTTTAAAATTTTAACATATTATAGACCCTTACTCAATTAAGATTAGACAATATAAAAATTTTACCCACATGATATGTATAATTGGGATGAGGTTCAATAAAGTATAACTTCATTATGATTTGGATGTTATGACACATTGCTAGATATTAATCATAGTCATTGAATTTTTAAAAATTTTAAAACTCAAAAAGTTTAGAATAAGTTTACAACTATTTTGCAATAAACCTATATGGTCACATCAATAACCAAAGGTAGTGAGAAATATCCCCAAAAAAAATATTATCAATTAAAAGATTAACACATTTGAGATAATATATAGATCAATATGTGTGTGTGTGTAATATTACTAATTTTATAAGTTTTGAAAAAGTAAAAACCTAGATCTTCCTGGGAATTTTCGGCCAAGCACTTGTCCTTCCATTTGATTGGTATAAATTGTAGATCTTTCACAATATTGAAAGTATGCATTCATCACTTATGTGTTCTAGCATGGTAAAACTCATATATGGTGGAAATTTATGCATATGCATTGTTGGCAATCTAAGTGTCTGAAAAAAAGCTTAAATGAACCAAATTTATGTTTAATGTATGTTATTATACATATCATTATTTTCATCAACAGCAATGGTACTAGTGATCCTTTTGTGTTTAAGACATCAAAGTTATATTTTGTGAGGATCATCATGCTTCTATGCTACTATATAAGATTCACAAAGTTATAGCTCCTTAATAAAATTGCCATTAGTATGATCTGAATCCCATAGAGGTGTATAAGTGTACAATGTGAGATAGGTTATCCTTTGTAAGGAAAGAAGATGCTTCATATGGATAATAAAGAGTTATTATCATAAGGAAAGAATAATAAAATCATAATTATAGAAGTCTTTGGCCAAAGTAAAGTTTGAATTAATAAAGAGTTATTAATATCACTCATCATTTTATAAACTTAACATTTATACTCATAACATTATATATTAATGGTTGGACATGGAAGCAAACCTTTAGTGCAATCAAAATATTAAATGACAATATGATTTAATAGCATGATAATTGGTATGTGGAATGGTTCATTTCAAGCTCTTTTGCATTTTATTATGAGAAGGTGATAAAGTTACCATTTTATCAAAAATAAAATGATAAGAATTATCACAAGAGAGAATTGTATATTTGGTTTTTACCTAAAGTAAAAAATTAGTGATTTAAAAAAAAAAAGATTGACTCTTTGTGAGCTAAAGTGATTTCAAGTATTAAAATCACCATTTCAAGTATAACCTAATATAAAGGTTGGATAACACCTCAAACAATTCAAAAAATCAAGATTAACTAAATGATAGAGAGAAAACCAAGTTATAAGATTAATCAAAGTTATATTATGCTCTTTTTATTATTTTAGACTTGTTGACTTCTTTATAAAAATTTTATGGGTTCTATGTCATGCAATATATCTATTTTATAATTTCTCATTATGATTAAATATTTAAAAAGTTTTTTAGCTTATATATGCTGAGAAGCCCAATGATGTCTTCGTGTATTTCTGCCCACAATTAACACTATTATATTGCCCATTAGAATCACTTTCTCTTTTTGGAAAACTTTGAATTGTTATACTAGTAGACACCTCCTCACTTGATCTCCCTTTCTTATATTGCCCATTAGAATCGCTTTCTCTTTTTGGAAGACAACATCTTGACCTTAGGGACCTCACCATCCTCTCATTCTTATCTTCACTCTCCTTTTTGTCACTAAAGTCAATTAGTCCAACTGGATTGGCCGAGGAGCTTGCCAAACTAGTAGCGACAGTTTTAACCCATACTTTTCCTTAATTGAGGATTTTAGTATTATAGACTTACCCTTTGACAACAATTAATTCTAATTACTCCAATCAAAGGACTTAGAGTACCTTTCTTCCATCAAGCCCATATCACAATGCTATGACTCTTTTAATATGTTCTCATAATCAAAACTTACTTCTAAACTATTGCAAGACATTTTTTAGACAACCTACATATCTTAACAGGTCAAATCGAGCAAAGGAGCCGAGTGAAAGTTTTTAAAGTTAGTTCATATGGCTATAAAAATTCAAGACATGTAAATCAAGTAATGGAAACCGATTTGCTATGAGTTAGTGTTGAATATACACAGCAAGCACTAACCTAAGCAAATTGCAATAAAAAGTAAGAATCAACATCAAAGGAAATAGCCAAGAAATATAAGAGACTCAAAGACAAGTCATGCGAGAACTTTTACAATATGAAAAGTATCTAAACTAAAGCAACAAACAAACGAAAAATAACCTAGGACCACGGAAAGACGTTGAAATAGTACGAACTCAATGACAAATGATGAACGAAAGTGAAAACAGCCATCGAAAATGAGAAATAACAGTACTCTTACTATTTCTCTCACTAGATGTTGAGAGTCTATCTAAAATGGACAAAAAAAATGAAGAAACTAAAGCCAGATTCTTGGTGTCTACTTTTATATTTTTCGAACAAAGGAGATCTTAGTCATCCAAATTATTAATGATTAAAATTGCAACATTAGGGTAGGACTCCATTGGCTGGATGACGTCTTAACTGTGTAGGTAATGATAGCCACAAAATTTGAAAGGAAAATTTTTCATAATGAGTTTATTTCAACATTCCTTTACATTAACAACCAATCCTAAAAATTGCTTACTAAAATAACCAATTTTGGCAATTTTATCCTTACCAATTTCTTCTTCATCTTTCTTCACCTCCAAAAACACACACACACAGGTTGACATTTTTCAGGCAACAATAAAAACAATAGAGGTTAATCTTACTGGTATTGTTAATTTTTGTTATATTAATGAGTTTACAAATAATTATAAGTAATTAGTTACAATGTATAATTAGTTAGAAATATTAGTATTTTGCATGATAGATGTAGAAAACAATAGTTAAAATGTGTAAATTTTACAACTTACATGCGTACATTGTTGAAAAAATTAGAAATGGGGAAGATTTTGATAATTTTGGGGTGAAAATGTGGCTAAAAAATCGAAATATTTGGGGAGAAAACGGCTAAACAGGGGGCGTGTCATCCACAAGCGCCCAGACATGGGCACTTTCTTGGGCATGTGGGACAAATGCACCCTGTTGATGTGGTGTAACACCCCCTTCCTTTCATTTCTATTCATGTGGCATATAGTACATTGAAATTATCGAAAAGACAAAAATCAACGCTTTCTCATAGTGAAGCGAAGTTTTTTATTTATTCAAAAGAATTTATAAAAAGTAACTACATAAATAGTAACAGCTAAAATAGTATTATTATTTTTTTTTCTAAAGAATTGTTATGCATTTTAATGAAATTAATACTTCAGAGTACACAGAAATAGAATTACATAACAATGGCCTAAACCTTAGTTATACTATGCCCCACCGAAGATCTTTGCCTCAACTGCGCTTTCTGGAACCGTTGCCGCTATATCGTAATCACCTGAAAATAATGATCCCACAAAGGGGTGAGCACACCACATGGCTCAGTAAGATAATACAATACTTAAATAAAGGAAGGAGCATGTTACCTACATCCCTACTTATTTTGGCCATTTCACACAATTCCACACTCAAGTAAATGCATGTCCATATATCAAGGTACATGTTCCAACAAGCATATGTTCAATAATGCACACCAGATATCATATCATCTCCTCTAGAACTCTAAGAACTATATCATCTATGAATTCTGTATAATTATCTCAATCAGAGTAACACTCCTCATGATATACCATATACAGATAATGCAATCTCAATCAATATATTTTTTAAATGAATCATGTTATCACCTGTGTCCGTTTAAGTTCTATTTCTATTCTTATCAACGAATACCTATATGATCATATAAAATCATTACATAGTTATTCGTATAAATAACGGCTAATGCTGCAGCCCCATACAGAGGAACTGCTTAGAAGCCGATATAACCACACAGTATCAATCACACACTCGGCCTGAGATAGCCAAAATATCCTAGGTACACAATCAATACCCACATAGGATACAAATATTTCAAACATCTGAATATAGATACAACTGAGGGTATTAATAAAAACGATAAAACTGTTTCTGTATGCCATTTCCACTCTCGAAAGATTGGTAATAGGAATTTCATTGCGTTTACAAGTTATCATTTATACTGAGAAACATCATGGATCATGGTTGTTGCTCTAAGCCACTGGGCCATTTGGAGGACAGCTGCGGATTCCACCTACCCCTCAGGGTACCACAGTTTTAACGTCACATCTCCATTAGAAACTGGATTACAAGCCCAGCTGAGGGAGAGGGAACATACATATCCGATCCACATATCACAATTATCTCAATACTGGTTCATTACCAGTCTATATTATCATACATTCATATTATCTCTTTATATTCACTAAAGCAAGACAACCTGACAGTTATATTATAATCACCAATACACGTTCTCCATTCTTTATCCCATACTAGGAATTCTTTCACCTACATTAAACCTTGACTATACTATTATAAGGTCACATATCAATTTAATCCTAGTCGTTCGCTTAAGGGTACGGATGATAACAATGTAAACTCATAAACAAACTTATAAACGTGTAAACTAATAAATCAAATGACCCGCCATACATCCAATACACCTTTTCAATAATATCCTCAAACTTCTCACGTGATCTTTAATCTATTATGGATTCACCCATATTCCTTTCGTTTCACAAGCGTACCAGTGAGCTAAACAAGATTCTATATACTAGAAGTGAAGCGGCCTAGATATTGCCTAACCCATTATTTTATTTAAATACTAATTCCCCTTTTTCAAGCTGATGCTAGCTCTCTGTTTCTGCAAGATTAAGTTCTCTCTTATAGACTTGACACTTGCCAAGGTATGATTAGACTTCCGCCATTTCTGCAATTCACAATCATAACAATAATCTATTTGTGACTGCAACTAAAGATATTCCTAGACCCTCCGCTACATATGAAAACCAGAATACAAAGGGAGGTCATAAATGGCTGTATGAATAGTATTTCTTATAGGAATTCGGCAAGAATTTGCTTATACATATAAGCTGTCCTACTTACACAAGAAAACCAGGACAGTCCCCATACCAAATAACACAGCGTGTTACTGCCTCATCGTTATTCACACAAACACAAGCAACGCCTAGCAGACAGAAGTATTCTATCATATAATTTGAATCTAGTAGACACCAGAATTCATTTCCTTATAGATTGGTTATAGATAATTAATTTATGGATAATGGTCATGATATCCACCGTACACTTCAATATATGTATACAATAGTTATTTGCCCACACCGGGTTCCTTAGACTAACAGTATAATTAACTCTGCCATGGGTTACATGTACCCAAGAACGCTATGACAAACAGCCGCTTCCAACCATGGGTTCAACATACCCCGCAGGCACCATGGTTTTTATTATCATTTCTCAATTGCTGTGGGTTCAACATACCTCGAAAGGCACCACAGTCTTACTATCAATACGGAGCTGCTGTGGGTTCAACATACCTCAAAGGGCACCATAGTCTTATTATCAGTCCGGAGCTGTTGTGGGTTCAACGTACCTCAAAGGGCACCACAGTCTTATTATCAATCCGGAGCTGCTGTGGGTTCAACATACCTCGAAGGGCACCACAGTCTTACTATAATGATTCTGCTCCGTCCTAAGCGGCTTTACTAAGGTAACGGAAAAACTACCGATCTATAATTATCCCAATTATACCAGTATCCACACAAATTTATTCATAATCGACTCAGTCATGACAACATGACTATTTTGCCTACATTACTCAAACAACACGTTAATAATTTCATTATAGGTAGTATAACTACCTATGCAACACATTTATTAGTCCTTATATTCTAAAAGGACTTCATACGCATGGATTTATCGTAAGGCTAGTAGTATTAGTTATAAAAACATATTCCACTTTGGCATATAAATATCCCATAAGACAATCAAGATAAAACATAGAAATATATTACAATTCGAATATATGGATACACTATACCACTATTAATACAAATTCGCAGAAACATATTTTAATTGGTTATCATTTATTGCGTTATTACACGCAATCCCAACATGTCATCACAAGTAAAAATATACTCATTACTTTACTACGGCACAGTAATTATACTATACTAACGTATGCACACATGTTAATTCGAATAGCATTGCAAAACATCGAATGCAGCATCTACTCAATCATTCCATCATAAGGACAAAATTACGTATGTATATACAAGCGTTCCTACCATATAAATATATGTAAATACAAACATGGGACATACAATGCTGTATAGGTATTTTAGAATACCTAATCTAGCACTACAGGTCGACGGTAATGGTATTACGCTTATAACTCTCTCTCTCTATATATATATATATATATAACACACGGATATTAACACTTCTAATTGCACAATCATGCCCATTCCCCTTCAATGGGACTTTTCTACAATTTAACCTATTACTACGATGTACATTCATGCAATTATAAATATTATAAATATAAAAAATCTATTTTTTCTCAATTTAAATATTATATTATCTTATCTCCAGGCACCCAGTGTCTATACGAATGATGAAAAGCTGTCCCAAAGAGGGTATACGCGTTCGAAATACTCCTCCGTACGCTACGATTTTTTTTTCGAAAAACGTGAAAATTACTGTTTACTGGCACTATTCACAAACACTATTTAACCCACGAAATTTCGATTTTCGTTTCACGAACGGAATACACCATCGCGATCCTTGCGATGTCGGGATGCTGTCCATGGTGTCCATATGCCACAAAACACAAATTAAAGCCTTCAAAATCACCAATCATCCTAAAATTCCAGATTTTAAGGTACCTACTTTGGACCCTAAAATCATCATCGAAACCTATTCCAAATTGAGATCTAAATATACCGCGTCGAAGTACGAGTGTCGGAGAGCACACTGGTCGGTTTGGATTCCACCGGAACTGCACAAATTGCCAGAAATCGTGCCAAAAATATCCTTTCCGATCAGTCTTTCCTATCCGGAATTCGGTGACCCAATGCCGGAACGGGGCACACCACCGTGAAGAGGGCGGCGAGATGGTGCTAGACGCGCCGGAGGTGTCGGTCAACTCGCCGTCCTCCACCGTGAATCGCCGGTCAAAGTTTAAGTCGGCGGAGCTTCGGGCGGCGCGTGAGGGCGCGTGGCAGCGGCGATCGGGGCGGGGTTGGCGGCGTTGCACTCGCGATGGCCCGGCGGTCCTCCACTCGCAGGTGGTGAGGTGATCTGAGGTCCGGTGACGAAAATCACTGTTTACAGGATAGAGAGCCGTGGGGAGGAGAGAGAGAAGAGAGAGAAAATGGAGGAAAAAAGTGAAATTTGTTTTCTGGGTTTTTCGACCCCGTCCCGCTTATATAGTCGAGCACGTACGACGAAAATTATAGTTTTCCGCTTCCGTCGTCAAATTTCTGATACCGGTAATAAAATACTGTATTTTTTGCTCATACAGTACGCTGTCCCGAATACCGGTCAACTCTCTCTCTTATAAAAATTCTCAAAAATATTGTATTAGAACTCCATGACAAGGTTTTAAGAGTATAAAAATTTCAAGATGTTACAATAGTGGATGCTTGGCTCCTTTCAGCCACATATGACACCTACTATCTTACATGTTAAGGTTATTAAAGTTAAATTATAGTATTTTTATAAATGTTTATGACATGTTATTGTTAAACTTAGTACATCTAATTTTTTTAACAGGTAGAAGATCTACAAACCTTTATAGATGATGCACCTATACAGGCACATCATAGACCCACATCAGTCCCTCATGAGAGTCAATTTGGTCGGATGTATAAGAAGGGTCCATATGCTCGAAGTCTGTATACGAATCCATTAAAGAGAAATCGTGAAATCCCTTTTTGTCGACCACTACTACAATATCCGAGGGACTTGATTATAGATTCTATTGCCTCTTATTTAGATAACTTATATGCTCAGTATCTTCAATGGTTAGAAGACTCGGATGCTTCTATAGATATACGTTCGGTTACATTGATATCCCAATGGCTTTGGGGTATTTCTGATTCAGATACGCAGTTAGAGGATATTGTAAGTATTATATTTATAAGTATGTTATAATTTTTATCTTATCTTAATTTTTAACATTTACATTATTATTTGACCAGCATATAAATGAGTATATTTATTTACTTGCGTACCGACAAATGATATGTTCTCATTTAATATCACAGAATTTAACAGTAAACTCCGCACATTTATATGTATGTTTAACATTACAAATTATTTTTTATATGTGCTTGTTTTTTTTCCTGATCAATTTTAATTTGACATTAATTTTGTTAATTTGTAAACAAAATTCTTATATACGTGGGAATAACTGAACAAAGACGCTACTAACTTAGTTACTTATCTAGAGACTTTGGGTGTACAGGGACATGTGAGAGGTGACCTTAATGGAGTATAGAGATCCTGAACTGCTGTTGATCATATTTTACTTTTCGCATTGATTTGTGGTGAGCATTGGGTTGCATGCATTATTGATATACACGAACGTCATGTACGCGTATATGATTTTGTACCATAGGGCCATTTGACAGAGAGATATATGAAACATTTACACCACTGTGTCATTTACTACCCATTGTTATGCGGACATATGGCATTTATAGTGCGAGGCAGGACTTGCAGGATATAAGTACGCCATTCTTATTTTTTCGAATGACGAGGTTGCCTTGACAGACTTTAGGTAGTACAGATTGCGAAATTTTTACATGTAAATTCATAAAGTATATTATGTTAGATCGATGGTAGAATTTTAGTTCTTAACATGGGCCATTCTTTAGGATAAAGATGGCACTTAATTTGTATGCAGGACTATTACATTGATAATACTTATTTTATATTAGTTATATTATTAAATTTTTTACTTATGTATAGTTAATAGTTTTGTTAATAAATTATTTATATTTTATTAATTGTATATTTATAAATTATTATTAAATAATTTTATATTTATTAATTACTTAATAATATAATAACACTAATAATAGTGTTAATCTAAAATAACACTAAGATCGCAACTCTAAAAGTAGGATGCAGGTTTATAATATAATGATATAAATAAATATTACATAATAATTATATGTCAAACTTAAATGGAGTGTAATTACATGTAATTAGGTTTATTTATTATTTATTAATTATTATTAAATAATTAATTTAAATAATCAATATTTATTACAATTAATATTTATTATTTTATATAAGTAAGA